>JXTB01000115.1:943661-963653 GCA_002914805.1 Parasponia andersonii
CTCGTCGATGACCCGAGAAAACGTACGAAGGGTAAACTACTGTGCAAAGCAAAAACTTGCCAGCAAACCTCAAAAATGCTCGCACTCTGGGACTCACGTCGCTTGTCGATGACCCGAGAAAACGTGCGAAGGGTAAACTGCTGTGCAAAGCAAAAACTTGCCAGCAAACCTCGAAAATGCTCGCACTCAAGGACTCACGTCGATCGTCAACGACCCGAGAAAACGTGCGAAGGGTAAACTGCTGTGCAAAGCAAAAGCTTGCCAGCAGACCTCGAAAATGCTCGCACTCTGGGACTCACGTCCCTCGTCGATGACCCGAGAAAATGTGCGAAGGGTAAACTGCTGAGCAAAGCAAAAACTTGCCAGCGGCCCTCAAAAATGCTCGCGCTCTGGGACTCACATCGCTCGTCGATGATCCGAGAAAACGTGCGAAAAAGAGATAGCTGCGCACCAAAAACTCGCCAGCAAAACTCGAAGATGATCGTACTTTGGGAGTCGAATCATGCAAAAAAGATACTTGTCGATGACCCAAGAAAACGTACAAAGGAATAAGGGGCGTGGTAACCAAAAAGCTAGCCAGCGGACCCCCATAGGAACACTCTTAGCTACACAAAAAGCTAAAGGAAGGCAGGGTCAGAGTCCACCCGTTGAAAGTGGACCCTCCCTAAGGAGTGTTTTGGCTACACGGAAAGTTAAAAGGAAACAGACTAACTAGGGAAAGAGCTATCTTTGCATGGTCAGGATGTGAACAGATTTAGAGTCTACCCATTGGAAGTAGTCCAGAGACAAATCAAACATGAAAGCAAGAATCAAGATTAAAGCCTATTTATTATGTCCTAAAAATACAAAGTACGTGGGTAATGGCGGTGAGCACTCAGGAGCCGTATTGGCGAGGCGTAGGTTTAGAGCAAACTCTTAAGGAGACTCAGAATGATAATGCCCTGTTTGTTCCCGATAAGAGCCAAGCCCAGGCCTTCTCCTCTGCAACGACGGGTCTAAGCAATGGTCCACCAATCTCTAGAGCTGGCTCCGAGCACGGTCCCATTTGGGGTCAGAGAAATCTAGCCACACGCGAGGGTCGAACTCTGCCAAAACAAGTTATAACGAGAGTTATACTTCTGTAAAACCGGATGAGCCAAAGCTTGCACCCTTATGTCTGAAGCTACTCCAAGTAATCATGACCCGAGGAAGGCTCACTAATAATCCGAAATCGAGTCCTTACAGTCATTTATACAAATGGTTGGATGCGAAAGAAAATAGTCTAAAAATGATGGGGCGTCCTTTATCATTTATTCGAAGGGTTACAATGAACGATTAGCTTTACAAATATGCAGAATTGGGGGTCCTAGTTGCCTCCGTCTGAGGAGGTACGGCCAACCCCAGTGCTTGGACCAGCCTCGGAGAAGGGTGGCGTGGCCGGATCAGATTCATCACTGGATACGACGACGGTGCCAGACCCTTCACCAGTGGAGACCCCGAAGCTAGGCTGAATGTCCAGGGCTTCCGGAGTTCGATCTGGTGGACCAGAAGTAGGGATAAGCTCTGCGGCACCAGGGGCAGATGTAGAGGGCCCATCCTTTTCCGCAGCAAGCATCTCCAGCACGTCAGCTGGGTATATGGTTCTGATCTCATCCCCAAGCTGCTGCATGTAGTGCTTGATGGAGTAGTGGTCCCTCTCGACGCCTTTCTGATCGTCAAATTGGTCTGGCATCACCACCTCAGCATGGTTTTGAAATTCTCTAATCTCCCAGCCAGACCTGTAACTTTCCGTAGAAAGAACGTCCACCTGCTTCTGGTACCTTGCTTTTAACTTCTCCGCATCCACCAGTCTATCCTTCAGCGCCACCAATTTGAGTTCTGCCTATCACTGCGATAAGTCGACTAATAAAAAATTAATACCAGCGAAGTCTGTGCAATGTTTACGAGACATCTCCACCTAAGCACCCATCAGATTTTTATGGTCCAGAAGCTTTCCTCGCTTCCTTGTCGTCTTCAACAGCCTGGTCACGAGCAATGAAGGCCAGTCTAATCTCTGCCCCCGCACTCTGGAGCTCTTGCTCTTTGATCCTAAACTNGCCAGACCCTTCACCAGTGGAGACCCCGAAGCTAGGCTGAATGTCCAGGGCTTCCGGAGTTCGATCTGGTGGACCAGAAGTAGGGATAAGCTCTGCGGCACCAGGGGCAGATGTAGAGGGCCCATCCTTTTCCGCAGCAAGCATCTCCAGCACGTCAGCTGGGTATATGGTTCTGATCTCATCCCCAAGCTGCTGCATGTAGTGCTTGATGGAGTAGTGGTCCCTCTCGACGCCTTTCTGATCGTCAAATTGGTCTGGCATCACCACCTCAGCATGGTTTTGAAATTCTCTAATCTCCCAGCCAGACCTGTAACTTTCCGTAGAAAGAACGTCCACCTGCTTCTGGTACCTTGCTTTTAACTTCTCCGCATCCACCAGTCTATCCTTCAGCGCCACCAATTTGAGTTCTGCCTATCACTGCGATAAGTCGACTAATAAAAAATTAATACCAGCGAAGTCTGTGCAATGTTTACGAGACATCTCCACCTAAGCACCCATCAGATTTTTATGGTCCAGAAGCTTTCCTCGCTTCCTTGTCGTCTTCAACAGCCTGGTCACGAGCAATGAAGGCCAGTCTAATCTCTGCCCCCGCACTCTGGAGCTCTTGCTCTTTGATCCTAAACTCACCCTGAGCCAGCCTGTCGGTCTCCGCCTGAGCTAATCTCATAGCTAGCTCCTCGCTTTTGGCTCTCTCGACACTCATGGCGTGCGCCACCGTGCTACCAATCCTCGCTTCCTCGAGGCCCCGATATGCATCAAAGTCAGACCTCAATTCGGCGAAGGCGGCCTCGCTGCGCTCAGCTAGTGCAGAACAGGAGCTCAGCTCTTCGGTTAGATCCTTGACGCGAGCAGAGCAGAAGGACCGGATGGCAGACAGCTGCAAGTTAAGCAACAAAGGAAGGGGTCGGCATTTACCAAAGACATTGAAAAACATAAAAGCACCTGAGTGTAACAAACCTGCATGAGAGTGCGGGTGGTGACAAGCTCGACATTCTCTGGAGTAAGGGCCTCCAGCTCCGGCTCTGTGGCTGGACCATCCCTTTGAGCATCATCCACGCCCGGGGAACGCAGCCCCTCCTCGCCGGTCAAAAGGGCGTCCTCTCCGTCCGCCGGGCATGCCTCTAGAGCAGGAACGATAGGGACGGAGGAAGGTCCGGAGCCGTCAGGAACACCGTCAAGCACGGTGGAAGACAGTGCACCTCCTCTGGACTGGCCGTCGCGTACTGACCGCTTCCTCCTTAGAAGGGTCAGTGTCGCCCCATCATCGTCACTATCGGAGGAAAGGACGACCCTGCCCTCTTCTCCACCTGGCCCTCTTCCTCATTTGATGAGCCGACCTCGCATTGCCGCTTTGTAGGGACTGGGGGAGGGGAGAAGAGTCTGGATTTCAATCTCAGAACTCCCCCATTGAGCTCGGCGATCTCTCCACTGAGGCTGACAATGCTCGATTTCGAACTGGAGTCAGGGGTGAGGGAGATCGCCGCTGCAGACCCCCCAGTCGGGCTTGGCGTCATCTCTTCCCCGCGCACGATCAGGAGGGTAGAAGGTCCCCCGGGTGGAGATCTGCCAGCGTCGGAGTGGGGAGCCACTGGTTTTGCTCCTCCCGAATGCACCACGAGGCGCCGGCCAGCAGATGCCTTTGTTTGAGCTTTTGATGTCGTGGCACCCCCTTTGATGGGAGAGGGGCCGGCCACCGAGCCTGTCTCAAAACTTGTAAAAAACAAACAACGAGATTAGTTTGCGGTTGTGGCCTTACCCATAAAGATTCAAAGATTTAAAAATAAACTCACCCCTAACCCTTTTGGGGGCGGCGTTTTCTTCCTAGCGGAGCCTAACGCACTCCGCGGCCACAAGCCTCACGGCTTCCTCGAGCTCGTGATTGGACGGCGCTACCAGATCGTTGGTGCCTGCCAGTTGGCTTGAAGCCATAACTTGCCGACTCACCATGGTGATCCGGTCGCTTTCATCCCGGTGAAATCAGTTCAGGGCGGAGGCGTCGAGTCGACTCCTCAGGTGCTTGGTGATGACCCAGGTATCCAAAGGGAAGGGAAGGTACAAGACCATCCTGGGCATCAGGTTCATTGTCAGGGGGTTGAGGACGGCTTGAATCTGCCGGCATTCCCCCGGGGAGCTGAAGATTCTGATCCCCTCCAGGCCTTTGAGCCGCCCAGCAGACAGGTGCGGCTCAAACCTGCTTTCTTCTGCAGAGGCTGCACAGGACAAAATAACATGAGCAATAATATCAGGAGAAGACCCAGACCTAAAGATCATGATCTAATACTTACTCTGCAGGAAGACTGAGGGGACATGAAAATGCTCTCCGTTCACCCAAGGGGAGCACCACGCCCCTCCAACGGCATAAAGCCTGGCGTAAGAGTCCCATTGTTTGTCTGACCATGGCAACCCCCAAAAGATGTGGTGCCCAGGCAGTGGCAGGAGATAGAAGGTGGGGTAGGAGCCCTTCTTGGGGATAAGAATGAGTTTATAAGCATAAAAGACCACCTCCAAGTCAATATGCATGTTGTAGATAACTGACAGGGCAGAGAGCCCTATCAGAATCATAATCCCGTTTGCATTCAGCTGCATTGGATGGATTCCCATCAAGGCAAAAAATTGGTGAATTAGGGGAGGAAGAGGGAATCGCAGGCAGTCCAGATGCTTCCTGCGCAAGACAATGGAACCCTCGGGGGTGCAGGGGTGAAGGTACCAGTCTACAGGGCCTTCAACCCGTTGAAGCATCACTCCTCCGGGGAGGCAGAGCTGCCTCCTCAATGAGTCTAATTCTGAATTCGTAGCGGGTTGCAATTCCTGATTTTGATTTGAAGCCATTATTCCGAAACGCGATTGGAAGAGTGAGAGTCTTTAGAAAAGAAGGAAGCAGAAACTCGGGGATGTTATGAGGTTGGGATGATTGAAAATTTTGGTAAAATGGCAAATGAACACAATTGCGGTTTTTAAAGGGGAGAAGCCGAAGAGTTTTTCTAGAAGAGGAGAGAATAAAGGAAGCTGAGCTGTCAGAACTTCAAAATTCAAACAGATTTCGGGATGAGGGATGGCGTATCTCTGCATCGGGAAGAAGGAACCACATGCGTCCCCCAGATTGGAGGAATTTTCCCCACATGATAGACACGAATCCATCAAGTAGGGAAAGGGGGGCAGTTGTGGGACCCATTACCGAGCCTTATGCCACGTAGAAGGCCACGCGGATCGCACGTGATCTCACAATTGGCCATTGAGTCGTCCGAGGTTAGGGCCGAGTCCATCACTATCCCCGGACATTTTGGCCCAGTCTGGCCCCAACCTCGACAGCTGGGGGTCGGAAGTCCCAAGGGTCTGTCGTCTTGAAACAGCGGCCCTTACCTCAACAGTCGGGAGGGTCAGAAGCCCCAAAGGTCTTCCGACCGAATACAGTGGAAAGCGACTCACGGCTCCAGACCCAGACGGACCATTTAATGCGATTCTGGGGAGGTGTGTGCCAGGGACAAGCCGTCCTGACAGAACGATGATTTACCCATATCTTACTCCTGACAGATTGAAGCCGAAAGAGGCGGCGAAAATCAGGCCATGGCAGCACAGAGGAGATCGCTGAAATCTCGGCCCGTGACTGCTGAAAAAGATTTCGAGGTGAAAGGTACTCAGTCCTGAGATGGAGAACCACGCAGTTCACTATCTCAGGATTACATATATAAGAGCCATACATTCCTGAGAGGGGCATGTACGCTAAAAAAGAAAAGAGATATATATAGAAAAGTCTGTAAACAAGAAACAGAGAGATTTTTCATACTGAAATATTTTCCTTGCTACCCAACACAAAGATAAACCACTGACTTAAGCATCGGAGAGTCTTTGCAGGTAGCCACCCCCGTCTCTCTGATCTTACTTGGAGTTCACAGGACTTTGGGACAGCAAGGACACGTGGACAGTTGGAGAATACAGCATCAGCAGTTCGAGGCACATGGACGGCTGGTAAGAAACTGCTCCAATAGCTTTTATACTATGGTGTAACAACTTTGTCTAACAATTTTGTTAAAAACAAAAATAGCCCAGCTAACCATTATAGAAGAGAAAAATACCTATTAAGATTAATTAGCTTTAATAATTAACCAAAGTTATCCTAGTCATAACTCTTAAGTAGTCAATTGATCATGGTCACGTTAGTTACTATTTTGAGTCATAAAAATACTAGAGTTCTACAATCTGACAGAATTTACACCCTAATTCAATATCTAAAGAGGAAGCCTCCCCTATTTTGTTCAAAAGACTCCAACTAGAAATAAATTATATCATTGAGAGTGACACGAGTACACAGTTTGCAGTCTCATATGTTGAATAGTGTGAAAAAAATTCATTACTTTTTTTTTGTTTTGAATTTTGTAATCCATAACTTAGAAACTAAGACTCTTACCAAGTACAATAGTACATATTGAAATATAGTTCTTCATGTCCATCAAATAAAATAAATAGTACCTTGTATGCCTTTAGCTCTTCTTTCGAATGAATAAGAATAGTCGAACTCATTTTCTAAGAAAAATTTGACACTAAATTAAAGTAAAGTATAGGGCAATATATAACCAAAGAAGTCTATAAAATTCATTAAATATAACTAAAGGGGTTTATGCGAAATTCTCATTCATAACCACAGGGGTTCACTGAATATAACCATTGACTATATCCAAAAGGGTTTATGATAAATTTTCATTCATAAACAAAGGGATTCATTGAATATAACTAAAGGAATTTACCAGCGGAGGAGGCGAGCAGTACAACAATGGATGAAAGTGAGCAGTGCTAGAGCCCTCAAAGGAATCGATATTTGACATGAACATAATAATAAAGAAAATTGCTTAATTATTTGGGCATCTAAGTTTAATATATATAATATACTGTTGCCAACGGGGAAAGTTTCCTATTCCTCCCACTAATTGTTTGACCAAATAAGGAAACAAATTAATAGTAGCATAAATTAAGGTTACACATGATTTTAAACTCAAACCATGTTCAACATTAATGCATATATTACAGGATTGAATATATATAATATAATGACATTGTGTTACTAATTACTCAATTGTGATATATTAAATAACTATTGTTATGTAGTTGGCTATCCAATCTATACCTAATCACATAATTTAAGCTTTAAGGCTATAAAATATACTTAATGTATATATATGATTGAAGCTACACAATATCATGACATTGTGCTACTAATTACTCAATTGTGATCTACTAAATCTTTATTGTACCTCAATTGGTCACTCAACCTATGTCTAACCATATAATTTGTGTCCTAAGGCTATAAATGTGCTTAATGTATAGATTAGAGGATTGAAGCTACATAATATCATGACATTATGCCACTAATCACTCAGTTGTGATATACTAAATAACTATTGTTATGTAGTTGGCTATCCAACCTATACCTAACCACATAATTTGTGCTCCAAGGCTATAAAATGTGCTTAATGTTTATATCAGAGGATTGAAGCTACACAATATCATGACATTGTGCCATTAATCACTCAATTGTGATATACTAAATCACTATTGTACCTTAATTGGCCACCTAACCTATGCCTAACTACAAAATTTGTGCTCTAAGGCCATAAACTATACTTAATGTACATATTAGAGGATTAAAGCTACATAATAACATGACATTATGCCACTAATCACTCAACGTGATATACTAAATCACTATTGTACTTCAATTGGCCAACCAACCTGTGCCTAACCATATAATTTATGCTCTAAGGCTACGAAATGTACTTGATATACATATTAAAGATTAAATGTACATAATATCATGACATTGTCCCACCAATCACTTAATTATGATATACTAAATTATTATTGTACCTCAATTGGCTACCCAACCTATACCTAACCATATGATTTGTGCTCTAAGGCTATAAAATGTACTTAATGTACATATTAGAGGATTGAAACTATATAATATCATGACATTGTGTCATTACTCACTCAATTGTGATAAACTAAATCACTATTATACCTCAATTAGTCAACCAACCTATGCCTAACTACATAATTTATGCTCTAAGGCTATAAAGTATGCTCAGTATATATACTAAAGGATTAAATATACACAAGATCATGACATTGTCCCACTAATCACTTAATTATGATATACTAAATCACTATTGTACCTTAATTGGCTACCCAACCTATGCCTAACCATATAATTTGTACTCTAAGGCTATAAAATGTTCTTGATGTATGAAACGGAGACTTGAATATAGATAATATAATAATATTGTGCTACTACGTATATCAAAAAATGTACATTGTACTTCTTAGCCTAACCGACTGGTATATGTTACCAATCCTTGTATTGAGGAATCATTGTATGAAGTTAATAAGCTTCATTAGGAGTAATCCCCAACCTCACCGATAAATGCTCAGAAACACATCATTATCAACTACATAATTGGTGTCAATGACTTGTCTATTCATGAAGATTTAGGGAAGATGATAAAATAATTGGACATTGGACTATAAGAAAGTGGTAATAAGCTTGTACATAAGTCTGACCAAAAAATTTAGGGTTTTATAGGCCTCTTATCTAGTCTATAGAACACGGCTATTTTTTAATGAAATGGTAAATCTTGGTCAAATCATACACGTAATTACTTTGAACTATACACAATTTTTAAATTTTATGGCAATCATATAGAGCATTGGACACAGGTGTAAACTTAAAACTTACTTCGAATAATGCAAAATATAGGATCTTTCCTTCTGAAGCTGCAAGCAATGACGGTTGGCCAAAAAAACTATTAATACACAGAACCTACATTTGAAATTGAATATATCCTCCAATTTTTAAATTTGTCATATATTTAATTTTAGTAGAGATATATGTTATAGGCTTGAGTTTTCATTTCCCATTAACTTGGGTTAGTACTATTATACAATTATGTTATATTTTATCAATCATGCCACCAACTACATACTGTCTTGAATAGGAACAAATATAATTTCATTAAATAACTTTTTTTTCACCTGTCAAGTAAGACAAAAATTGTACATATTTAAAGTCCCTTTATTTGCTTTGTTATGTGTATAAATCATGCTTCCAAAATCTAGTTGTTATCATTCCAATGCAATGGAGAAAGATCCGAATCCATTTATGCGTAGTGTGAGGGAAAAAATAAGCACAGAAAATGAGACTACTATTGATGAGTGCCTTAATTGCAAGAAAAAGAAATAAGCTATCGAGAAAATAGCAATGGATCTGCTTGAAATAACCTGGCTTACTATTAATATTTGTAAAGGGAAAAAGAAGATAAACCAAGCTAACAAGGAGATGACACATGTTGCCACTAGTTTGGTGAATTTATCATAAACCTCAACAAGTACTGAAATCATGAATAAGGAAGATCATTGAGACAATAATTGCCTTTATTTATTGTGTTCATTATGATGTATTTGATTGACCTCTCTATCTCATGTAGTAGCACTTCTATAAATTCTATCAGGTTAGAATTGTTATGTAGTGTGCTTTAATATTATATCATGATGAAACTATATAAGTTATGCTTATATTTAATTTATTACTTTGTTATGTTGTTCGACTTCATTTTCGATTGTGTTACTCTATAACTGTTGATAAATCATATATTGTAAGCCTAGTTTTGATACTAAATCGTATAGCTCATTTGACAAAAAATTTAAAATTATATAAGATTCTCTATACCGACCTATGTACCCTTGCCCGTCAATGAAATATAACTTAGCCATAAAATTAGGGCAAGTTTATCTAAATTTCTTAATTATGTATGATATTGGTTAAAACTTAGATATATAACCATAAAAGAGAAATTCACAGATAATACTGAGCTAAAAAAAATATATCCGAAATTAATTATTTTCAACTTCACGCTAAGGTGGAAAGCTTCTTTTCAAAACCTTAGAATCTCTGACTTCATATTCGTGACTAATTTCTATAGGTAATACCTTTATGTGTTGCTCAATGTATCAATATATTAATGAGACTAATGCATTTCTTATCCTCAGAGTTTGGTCATTATAATATATCAGTGGGGTTCTCATAATTGACTCCTAGAAACTCCGAAATGAGTATGCTAATACTCTATACTTTAATATGGTACAATCCCCATAAGAAAATTTTTTAAAATATATATTTACGTAGTCTATATAGGGACCATTTCTCACAATTGCGTTATAATAACATGAACAAACATCTTAATAGAGCTTTGTTTGTCGAAGAAGATCTGCATTGTTCCATCATGAATAGCTCTAACTATGTTTGCCTGATGAACTGTGGTAGTCCACCCAAATATGTGAAACGTACTACTGGTTCATCATCTCAGAGTCACCGTCTCTAAAGTAGTTTTGTAAGAAGATGTCAGAACTGTGTCCTTCTGGAAGGAATGCTTGAAGGCTAAAGGAAGACCTGACACAAGGCTTGTCGAACCTCAACTGAGGCAAGGGAGAAGTGCCTCTATATGGGCACTACGTTGTTGAAGATTACACAGGTCTTCTAGGAAGCAAATGAGCATCTTTGTAGCATCAAACCTATATAAAGGCCGCAATTAAACTTTATAGTACTGAGCCATACATTCCTTATATCAAAGGATTGGCTAAAGTAATAACTTTCATGGTGGAGTTCATAGAGATGCAATTACTAACAATGTCAACTCCAAAGCTGATATTGGGCATTTTCCCCTAGCTAAACCCAATATCTAGTATTAAGAATGACTAGTATTCTACTACCTTTCTTCTAGGACCTAGAGTGGAGGCATTTTGTATATCTCAATGTCTCTTAGGGTCTTCTTTTCTTAGTTTATTATGTCTTTCTACTTTATTTAGTTCTTCAAAACTACTACTCCTGTTTATGTACAATTAATTGATCCCCATGATGTTATATGTGTAATCTATGGTTCAATTTCTACTTCATATTTTCCTATTTTCATAGATTTATACTTTCTTTACACTTCATAGTATTCTTGCATGGTGTAGAAGGTCGATTACGTAGAAGTGCTCTATTGACAAGTGCTTAAGTTTTATTCTTTTCACTAGTCAATCTTTAAAACCGTGTAGTTAAAGCCTTTATCCTTGTCATGTAGTAATTACTTTAGGCTATGCATGTGCCAGCTGACTACTATAATTTGGCCACAAGTATCTAAAATTAAAATAATGTACAATATTGTACATTAGATATTACACAATATACAAATACATAAAATAGGACTACTATAGCTGCCTAGGGCTAAAGAAACTAATGTCAAGAAATCTAACCTCAAGTACTTGGTTTTACTTTTATATCTCGCGCTTATTCTTTATATTGTACACACCTTATAGTTTGAACGATACAATTTTCACTTCAGTCAAAATAAGGAGACTTTTCTTCTAAAAAACCTAAAGCAGAAAAGCAAGATTCATGAAGGGACAAACCAAAAACCCTCAACCGTATCAACAGAAGAAGCTTAGGAGTACAACAAGCTATACTGATTGTCTAAAATGCAAACAGTACATACAGTCAATGAAAAGTATGATCAAAATCTCAAACAACACCAAGCTTATGCTAGAGATGGTCCATGAAAAGTTTTTTGGAGTAAAAGCAGAGCTAGCACAAGCCAATAAAGGCATAAATGTTGTCAGGGATAATAATCTATTTAAGGTAGCCTACGTTGCTACAGGCTACTTGGTTAACCCTTCTTTGGACTAGATCATGATGGGGCCTGATGACGATGATGAAGTTAATTAGTGAAATATTTCCAAGGTATCCATAGGAAATGTACTAGACCAAAATTCTAATTGATTTCTGCTTCTTAGTGTCATCATAATAACTAAATGTACTCCTTATCTCAATTAAGTATTTGAAGTTATTCATATATTTGATTTGCTCTAATTAATTAAATTACTACCTCACAAAAAGAATAATAACAATATATTTTTTTTTTATACTATATATTTTTTAAAAAAATAGTACATAAAATAGAAAAGTTGGCATGCGTCACTTATTATAATGGTACTTTCTCAATTTTTATTTCTTATTAGGTCCGAAAAATAACTCAATAACCCAAACTATTCATTGTCCACATCAAAAGCCTAATATCTATTACTTAACTCTAACCCTTGGTTATATTAACTAACTTATTGCATATATATTAATTGAACATTAAATTGATAACATACTAAACCAACCAATCTACGTTTTCAAAGATTACTAGCACAATCAAATGGTTGCCCTTCTAACAAATACATAGATATCATCTCTTCAAAAAAAAAAAAATCAGATATAAAAAGTGTAAGCAAAGAACAAAGTTAATCCACTATCCAAACTAACACTCATACTTAACAGCTTCTTAACTCATTTTGATGAAGAATATTTCTCTTGTTTCTTATAGTACTCGGTCAAGTTTTAGGTCATCGTTTGAACAAGAAAACAAACAATGACAAAATCTTAGCTTCTCTATCCATTTCTTAGCTATATGCAATCCTTTAGTTTCTATGAATTTATCTAATATAGTTGTAATTAATTTGTTAGAATAATTAAATGCATCTTTACTATACTTACACAATGTTATCATTAATTTTAATTCAACATTTTCTATATCATAATTTTTGTAAGGGTTTTGTACCATAGTACTTTTATTTAACAAACTCCTATAACATAATCCATTGTGTTACTACTCTATATATTTTTGAAGCCATTGTAACCTAAGTTTAGTACAAAATACTCATGTATAGAGATAAACTAGCCTTCAATACTAAAAGCTCTTCAGTTAACAAAAACAGTTAATGAGAATGAAACTATTGACATCGTTAAAAAAGAAGACGAGTTCCCCAGAAAAATAGGAGACATTTTACATAACCTATGCAAAATGGAAGGGTTTTAGTATTCAGATCAATGATGTCAAAAGGAAGGGTGATAAAATTACCATGTAGAGATGGGTATTATCACGACCCAAAACTCGGGCCAGTGGCAGAAGGGAAATTTCACAAAGGTGGGAAATTTCTTGATTTATTTGAAAGGTGTCAAAAGTTCTAGTTTTATAAAACGATCCATTTAAATAAAATAATTGGAATTTCATCCTGTGAATCACTCCCACAGTTCGTATACATCGTTAAACATAGATCGAATAATTATTTAAAAACACGAAATCAAATATAATTCTAAGCAACATCATCATCCACAACGAAACTCAATTCCTAGAATGGCATACATAGGTCCACAAACATAATGGAAAGTAGTAATCTTAGTTCAATGCTAACAAAAAAAAACCCAAACAATCCAAACACCACTACAACAAGCTTCTAGCATTACCAAGATAATGAACTACAGTCAAGATGACCTATTACTCCTCTTGATCACCAAGATCGCACTGGACACCACCTTAGGAAGAAGATAGGAGGGGTGAGCATAAAATACCCAGTAGGAAAAACAATTACCCGGTCGAAAAAATTTTAGTGATGGAGAATTCCTATATGGTTAGTTTAGTCCAAAATATACATATATATATATAATCTAAACCGGAAATCCATATATATATAAAAGTAGTGTAATCGAAACTATTCAATCCATATGCACATGACATAAATCAACTCATACCCATGAGCTCTCATCCTCCCATCTGTGGAAACCAAGGATGATGGCACTAAGTATGCCTAATAGCCTGCCTGATACCTAAGCCCATAGCTAGAAGGGACACCCATATGTCGCCTACTAAACCTAGAGGGGCAACCGAATTGCCTACGCCTGCCAAATTGGGAGGTAATCAGAAGTAACAAAATACTGCGCGGGTTAACGGACTCTAAACCGACGTTGAGGTACACAGTGCCACTCTGTAAACCCACGATGCTAACACAGTATTCATGTATAATCCTATGACATGTGCAATACAGAACTGAAGTGTGAAAATAATCATGCTCTAGTTTTTCAGTAAAATTAGCATACTAAGTTTTTATAGAAAAACGAGCAGCATAACGACCCTATTCTTAATATACCCAAAATAACCTGCACTTAAAAAATTTCCAGAGCAATACAGTATATATCTCATATAATCAATTCCCATCACAAATATTTATTCGAAAACGATATAAACCAGAGGTAATTGAATCCCTACCTCATTCAAATAGTAACATCACGCTACTGAATCCTCAAGGTATCTTTGACGGTTGCTCGGAGTGTCAGGAACCAATTCCAAGCCCTCGATTGTCCTCTTGCGAAAAACCAACTTCTCAACGGAGGTTCAATTCCACAAACGGACCTCTTCGCTGAATTCCTAGCACCCAAAATACCTAGGTTAGACATATAACTTATCCAAATAAGGTCGGGCCCACACCGGGCTAGTGGCATGCAAAACTAGGTAAATCTCGACTGTCCGATCTCGATTTCTATGCTGGTCACCAAACACAGGCAATATACATATCAATCTTCTCCATTTTCCGAGTACAATCCAAAAATGACAACAAAAACACAATCCAATGGCTGGATTAAAAAGTCAAACTTAAACTCGAAATACCCAAAAATGACAACTTTCAATCTGGGAAAAATATGGTAGATATATATATACCTTAATGATCCTTACGACGAGACGAATCCAATGGGACCAGTTGGAGTTCGAATGGTGGCCAGAATCGTCACAGGCGGCCAAAAATCTGAAATGGTGACTTTGTCTTCTCCAGTAGCTCCTGGAGGTCAGTAGTGAGCTTGGCGTGGTGCTGGAGAGATCCGTCGGTGATTCTCGTGGCTAGGCGACAGCAAAAAGCGGTCGCAGCACTTCCTCGGTTCTCGATCGAGCGTGCATAGGAGAGAGAAAGAGAGAGAGAGAGAGAGACAGGACTGGGTACGTGGCCCTGTCTTATAGGGTTGTGCAATTTTTCAAAAATTTCACATAAGTCCCCAAAATTTTAAATCTCTTTCAAATCAGTCACCCAAAAATTGCAATTTAGTCCTTCTGCACAAACTTTGGAAATTGATTGTAATGCCCAAGATTCTCACATGCATAATAAGCTAATAATAAACATGTTCGTATCGCATAATAGACGTATCAAGTGACTAGAATTAGCTTTACAGTAAATTTCTCATTCTTTATCATTAAATGCTTTCAATATGTGTTATTGTACTAATATTTATTGAAGTGTTCGCATGCAGTATAAAGGCTCAGTACTCTCAGAGAGAGAGAGCTAGGTGTGTGAAAAAAACAAAGAATATATATTCATGCATACAATACAATGTGTTTTTTTCCGGTAAAATGCATTTTCACGCTTTTTGGAGCCAAATTCATTGTACGTTTAACACACCATAGTTTTAATTCAATGTTTAGGACTTATTTCTAGTATTTTCAAAAATTTTCATTCTAGGTAAGCATGAGATGGCAGTTACTATATTGAACTGTGTTTAATTACACTAAGCTAGCTTAGATTTAGCTTAATCACGTAATGTCATCTTTGTGCATTCTACGAATTGGGAAATTATACTATATTTGCATTATCAATTAGAGTCTAATGGACTTTCTTTTTATGTTTAATGATTGGTTATGGGGTAAGGTGCCATCAAATTAGAATAAGATTGGCCATATAGGATCATAAGTCAAAGTATGACTAGATTTCACTTTCTAAGCTAGGTTTCACAATTTTGGTCTACACTTAAGTGTATAGGATTGAATAGCAACGTGGTGAGTATTCTAAGGATGTTTTAGAGCTTGACACATGGAAGGAAAAAGTGCAAAATTCCAAAAATACCCCTTAGAACTTAAGTTATGCCATTTCTTAGTCATTAAGTATCACTTTTGGTCCAAATCTGGTCATTTTCTTCCCCTTTCTCTCCAGCCACTACCAGAAACTCTCCCACTCATTTTTAGACTACTCTAAGCTCCCTTAACCACTTCCAAGAGGTTTCAAGTGGTAGAACTCAATTTGGAGCTCAAGAAAGCAAGATAGGTCTAAACTAGTCAAGGTAATTCTACTAGTCCTTCTTCCTAGGTTTTGTGTTGTTATTTCAATTCTTTACTTGATACTACTTAAGTAATATTTCCTCTAGGTCCTCTTAAGTCCTAAGATCAATTTCAATGCCTTAGAAATCAGTTTTGTGGAAGTAGAAGGCAAGAGCTTCAACAAAAGTTCAAACTAGTCAAGGTGAGTTTTTTTTTTGTGGAGATTAGAATTGGTAATTTATTTCCATTGCATTAGCTCTTTAATTGAAGCTTTTATTTGATGAATTAAGGTTTAAGAAAACCTTATATATGGCTAGAAAAACAGAACTTAAGTGGAAGATTAAAGTTAGTCTTAAAGCCCCGAAGTTTGCTACTTGTGGATTCAAGTGTTTTCAAGTGTTCCATTGTTAGAATAAGCTCCCATACTTGTAATCTGATTTTATAAAATTGAAATGTATATTTTTTTGATCCCATGATATAAATATATGTGTTTTGTTGCTGTTTGTGACACTAGAAAAATGTAAAAGTGGTTTTAAGCTTTGTTTAAAAGGAAAGGAATTGAAGTATACGTAGGTTGCTCTAAATGATCCTCTTTGAGCTATATATGTGGGAATTGGCTTGTTGATTGTTATTACAGGTCTTAAACCATGATTTTAATCATGTGGGGATGTCATAAAAATAGGGGAGGTGCTGTCCAAATATTTTAGAGCCAAATGGTACCATTTAGAAGCTAATGGACTAGTTTTTATGAAAGTAGGTGACATTTTGGTTCATTTTGTGATTAGGGTTCCTTCTTTTGTAAAAGCTATGAGTCGGTCTTGTACTTATTTTCTTTAATCATTTTACATTGTAGTAATAATGTTAGTAAGAAAATTGACATAAGGTCTTCTACATACCTTGCCACAGAGGATACTAACCCTTTCCACTATCTTTTCTACCAGATACAAGGTAAGTGAAGATTTATTTTAACTACATCACAAGAACAATAGTAGATACAAGATGTTTTCTTACATGTTTATATGTATTATTTCAATTATATGTTATTTATATTATTATTATAAAGTTTACAGAAACATAAGTATGGCATTATCATTTAAGCATGATTTTCAAAGAAGTGAAGTTTTCCACACATTGGATTTAAAGTAGTACCATTGTACAAATTTTACAAGATATGTTTTAAGTACAGTATTTAGTCTGTCTGCGTTGGGTAAGTATGGTTTGCACAGTCATCCTTCCCGCATAGGTGGGCACGGCTTACCGACTGCCGGGACTGAGCATTGTACTATGAGATTTATCAGGTGCATTACTTAGTCGGTTTGTGTTGGGTAGGTATGGTTCACATTGGCCATGTGTTTCCTTCCCGCATAGGTGGGCATGGCTTACCGACTGCCACGACTTTGTAATGTACTCAAGGGCCTATAAAGAAATGTTTTCTAAGAAAAGTGCGTCAAAATGAAAATTTATGAAAGAAAGAGTACAATGGAAATTTCAATAAAGTTTATGCCTAAAACATGGTCATGAGCATGCATGATCTTTACTTACTGAGCATTAGCTCATTTAGTTCCTGTGATGCAGGTGAGGACATTTTTGATGTATAGAGTTGCTGATTGGCTAGCACGCTTTCTTATCGCTATGATTATACCAATGTAGATGAGCTTGACTTGTGGGCAGTGTTTTCTTTGTATTTTGTTATTCTAATGTGTTGTAAATATTACTGCTGATGGCAAGATAAATTGATAAGGAGTTTTAGTTGTATATTTTGTAAAGCCACTTTCAAAAAGTAATGCCACGTAGTTTCTTTTGTTATAGAGCTCGAAAAGTTTAAATTTGGCTCACCTTTTTGGAAAAACTAAAAATAGGATTTATAAAAGAGTAATGCTTCCTAGTTTGACCTACATAGTCATATAGTTAAGCCAAGGGGGCGTCACATTATTGGTATCAGGGTAGAGGTTTAGTCATTTCTGAAGACTGCCTACATATGTATGATCATGTGACAGAAAGCTCAGTCAACCAGTAACTCTAATTAATTGCATATGTGCACTTTATTTTATTATTTAAATTTGATGCACACATTATTATTGGCTATTATATTTGTTTGTAAGTAAGGGCCATTGTACAGGAAATTATGCCAAGGGGTAGAGGTCAGACTAGCAACCTGAGGGGTGATCAAGACAATGACAAAGATACTATTATTCATCGATTGGCTAAATTAGTAGAGAGATAAGCTCAACAAATAGGGAGGCTTGTAGAACGAGATCAAAGGAGAGACGAACAATTACTAGTACAAGTTATGGCTAGATAAGAAAATCATGAACCAGCTTCTGAAATGTTTAGGAAGAATAAACCTCCAGTTTTTAAAGGTGAAACTGATCCATTATTAGCTGAGGAGTGGATTCAGAGTTTGGAGGGCATCTTTGACTATATAAGAATTCCTGACGAAAAGAAAGTTTCTTGTGCTACTTGTATGTTCCAAATGGATGCCAGGCATTGGTGGGATTCCATAAAATCAATCATTAATGTTAACAGTTTGACTTGGGAGAGATTCAAGGAAATCTTTTACAGGAAGTACCTTAGTGAAGCTCATCGACTTGCAAAGGCAGCTGAGTTTACTAATTTGAGGCAAGGTGGCATGTCTGTGTGTGATTATATAAAGAAATTTGATGAACTATCCCGCTTTGCTACTCATATGGTGAGTACCAACGAGTTGAAAGTAAATCAGTTTCTAAAGAGGCTCAAAGCATAAATATATAGGGATATTAAGATGTCTACAGGAAAAGGTGTACCCTACACAGAAGTTGCAGAAAAAGCCCTTGAAGCTGAAGAAGCTGAACTGAAGGTGGTAAAGGCACTAGAAATTAGAAGAAATATATATGTGGCAAGGAAAAATGCAAATTTCAGAAAAGGTACTCACTCAGGGTTTGATGGCGGCAAAAGGAAATTTCCACAGGGTCAGGGACAGAGACAAGATCCTTTAAAGCGCCCAGCAACAGGTCAACAAATGCAATCTACTCCAACTCAAAAAGTTACATGTCCCAAATGTGGGAAGCCTCATAAAGGTGAATGCCTTTTTGGTAGTAGAGCATGTTATACCTGTGGCAAGACAGGACATTATTCTAGAGACTGTCCCTCCATCTCTGGTGAGCAAAAGAAAGTTCCAGCTCGTGTATTTACCATGACTGTGATAGATGCTGAGGCTGATCCATC
This sequence comes from Parasponia andersonii, assembly GCA_002914805.1. Classification (NCBI taxonomy): domain Eukaryota; kingdom Viridiplantae; phylum Streptophyta; class Magnoliopsida; order Rosales; family Cannabaceae; genus Trema; species Trema andersonii. The sequence goes on from JXTB01000115.1 coordinate 962,866, forward strand.
AGTTATAGCAGGTGAGATATATATCTTTGATATTTTCGCAAATACATTAATAGATTCAGGAGCTACACATTCATTTGCATCACTAGCATATGTGAGAAAATTGGGCAGATCACTTGAAACTTTGAATTTAAGATACTGTGTAACTATTCCATCTAGAGAAGTGTTATATTCTGGTCAAGTGTTAAGAGCATGTCCAATACAGATGGACAATAGAGAGTTGTGGGTAGACTTAATAGTGTTGGATATGCAAGATTTTGAGGTGATTTTGGGTATGGATTGGCTATCTAAGTATCATGCTAGCATTGATTGCAATGGTAAGAGAGTGGTATTTCAGCCACCTGGTGAAGAAGAGTTTACTTTCCTTGGGTCTCCTAGGAAGAAAATAGTACCAATTATTTCAATGATAAAAGCGAGGAAGTTACTTGAGAAAGGATGTACTTGTTATTTGGCAAATGTAATGGATACTAGAGAAGAACTTAGGATGAAGCCATAAGAAGTACCAGTAGTTAATGAATTTCTAGAGATATTCCCAGAAGATCTACCAGGATTACCACCTGATAGAGAGATAGAATTTGCTATTGACTTGCTACCTGGCACAACTCCTATTTCTAAAGCACCATATTGAATGGCTCCAGCAGAGTTGAAGGAATTAAAGGTACAATTGCAGGAGCTTTTGGACAAGGGTTTCATACGTCCAAGCTTTTCACCATGGGGTGCTCCAGTGCTATTTGTAAAGAAGAAAGATGGAACTATGATGCTTTGTATTGATTATAGAGAGTTAAATAAGG
>JXTB01000116.1:0-45933 GCA_002914805.1 Parasponia andersonii
ATGTTAGACATGGATATAGACCATTTTTGTTTGAAATGCTAGTTTCAACACCAATATGCATCATAATCCAAAACTTCTAAACCGAAAAGAAAATTAAGTGTGTGATATAGCTTAATCTTTGACCTATACTATTACATACCACATATAACTCACCTCCTAATTCAATTTCCAAACAAATCTATTATCATCTTCACTAGTAACTTTTCCTATCCTTCCAAGTATTCTCACACTAGGAGACGTCATCTACAATCCAAAGTTCAAAGGAATTCCCAATTGCAATCCATATTAGTGATCTCCTTGATTTGCATGATAAAAAGGATACATTAATAATTTAAGATAAAACTTAAATTAAATTTTTTAAAAAAAATCAAAAATGATATAAGATTTATAAGTCTGTCCTCGTTCTTGGCACCAATAAAGGAAAAATTTTCAGGAAAACAAATCAACTTTACCCTAGGTGAAGCTGCTTTTTTTCGTATTTAAATTCAATACTCATGTATAATTAAAAAATTATCCATAAACAATTATTGTAACCAAAATCTATACAAAAATCAATTTCAAAATTTCTGAAATTTATTCAATGTCACATGGTGATTTCACCATTATCGATCAATTTGGAAAGAAATGCAAGTGAAAGAATTGATTTTACTTTGATGAGGCGAGAGCAGGTGGCGAAGTTTGAATTAAGGTCGTTAATAGAGGTCATCTACTTTGCAGTAACTCGGACCAAGTTTGCTATCATTTCTGAGTTTGACTCACTCGAGAACAATGGAATCGAATCGGTTGGAAGAATCAATGATTGGGCCGAAGACAAGGAAACTCAAGATGGATGAGGTTGGGAATTTAGGGATTTGATGAGAGAGAAAAGTAGAGGGAATTCATTGATCTTCATAGATTCAAGTTGAAAGGGATAAAATTGGAATAATGAAATTAAGTAGTTAAGAAATGGGTATAAATCTACATCAAACTAAAATGGGCCATTTACTAACATTAGGTGTTAAAAGGGGATACACGGTGTAGTTTTCGAGTTAAGTAAATAATTATCACTTTTTTTCAAATGTTTAACTAAATTTACCACCACTATTATATTCTACCACTTTTGGAAAGGAATTAGTTAAGAATCTATCAAAAATTCATCAAGAATCTATCAAGAATATGTCAAGATTACCATTGACGTTAAGAATCTGTCAAGATTCTGTCAAGAATTCATTTAAAAAAATGGTGTGGTAGTAGATTTAATTAATAAGAAAAAAAAAAAGTGGTATTCAGCTAATTTATTTTCTCCTTAAGAATCTTACTGAGCCTCCAACAATCAAAGCCCAATACGAATAGGATCTTTAACAATTAAAGTTTGGGTCCATTTCTCTTTACTTGTAATCTAAGGCTAGTCTTTCTATCATCTTTCTCTAACTCTTTTAGAAAAATGCTACTTTAATTCTCTTTTGCATAAATACTTTACAACATGCTCAATTTATTAAAATAGCATAAATTATGATAAAGACTTTGAGAAGAAAAACATTTAAGCACAAAAATTAAGGTTTTAAAAGTACATAAATATTATATAAATATGATGAGCACATCAGCAGGCTCAGTTCGGCACTAAAAACTAACGGTCAGGTCTCGGCCCTAAGGTTGGACCATAAATTTACGGCCGACAAACCCATTTCCTTTTTAAAAAAAATTTAAAAAAAAATTAATTTTAATTAAAGAGTAGTTGAGGGTCGAGCCATGAGTCAGGCTGGGCCTTCTCTTTTAAAGTCCGGGTTGGCTGACCCGTTTTTGCAGCAGCTTTATATAAGGAGATAATTGAAGTAAACTTTCATATTTTTTATTTCACATTTTTCCCTTTTTATTATTATTTCAAAATTTTCTAAAATTTTGTTTAGGTTTAATGCATCAATGTAAAATATAGTGTAGAATAACTATAAATGATATGAAAATGTGAGCAACTAGGGTGTTCATCTAATCTGCCAAACCTTCATTCTTGCTTGGTTTGATTATAATTTTAGATTTTTCAAAATTATTGATTTGGTTTGGTGCGTGGTTTTAGCATTTCAAACCATCAAAAGTAAATCAAATCACAATTCTTTTAAAATATGATTTTATGTACATCTATACATATATTTATAGGTACCATTCCAGTAGGTTTTTTTTTTACTTATCTATAGTTATTATTTTATCTAATTAAAATTGATTATGCGCGTCTTTTATGGTAAATGATAGAGAGAGAAAAAAAAATATTAAATAATGTACATTTTTTTCTAGCTACACAAATTATAATAATTGCTAGATCATGATCTATCAACTAAAAAAATAAATATCTATCAATAGGTGAAAAAAAATACTTATTGGATAGAGATCCATATTGATATAATCAAAATATAATATATATATATATATATATATAAATTTTTAATAGTATCTATAAAATTTATTGTACACTTTTATTGCACATATTTAATGGGTTTTTGGATTTATAAGTTTTTTTTAACTTTATATTGTATTTTGCTTCGAAACGTGTTTAAATACATTTGGGTTGTACAATGTTTAAAAGTACAAACCAATGAAACGAAACTAGTTGAATCAAGGTTCAATTTATGGTTTCACCAATAAACCAATAAAACCAAACCATGAAGACCCCTAGGAGTAGCAGACAAACGACCGTTATATGATAATAGGAATTTCTACCTCAATTTTGTGAACGCCTATTACAAAGAGTAAGGACCAGGAAGCCGAAAAAAGTAATGATTAAAATAAGGAATAATTACATTTTTATAACTTGGATTTTAACCATTAGTTTAGTTTATACATTGCATTTTGATTATTATCAATATTGATCTTAAGATTTGTAATAAATTTATACTTTCTATAGGTCAAAACTAATTTTTACCATTGAATACTATTTTAAACTTTAAGGGTAGATGTTCAAATACTTATTTTAAGTTTAAAAACTAACTAAAATTAATAGTTAAAAGAATAAATATTAAGAAAATCAATTGAAAAAGAAAAATCCCATAAATTATATATGTTTATATAAATAATGGTTATCAATTTTAAATAAGTTTTAAATTTGAATTTCTTTTAATATGTATATTTTCAAACTTTAAAGAGTATTTTGGTAAACATATTGGTCAAATTTAGTGTTTGAGCTATGAAATGTATAAATTTGTTACAAGTTTTAAATCTGAAAGTTAATATTGATAATAACTAAAATACAATGTATAAAATTGAATAGACAGTTAAAATACAAAGTATAAAAATATAATTAACTCTCAAAATAAAAATGAAACTTTAGAGAAACAACAATTAAATATAGGGATAATATTAGTTTTATACCTTGTATTTTGACATTTTGTTAAGTTATTACTTTTTGTTTTGTTTATTATCAATATTGACCTTTAAATTTAATATTTGTTATAAATTTATACTCTGACATCAGTTTAGAGTGTTTAATTTACCATGATAGTGTTTAAAAAATGAAAAACAAACTGAATAAAAACTGATCCAATAATAAATTTATTAAATCTCAAAATCAATTTTTATATGCTATATAAAAATTGATCCGAAAATATGTTTATTAAATCTCATAAATTTATTCTCATATTTTAGATAATTTATTTTTGATATTTAGGTGAATTAATTATATAATTTAAGCAACCGTATCAATGTACAATATATAAAAATAATATTCTCACTTAAATATTCGCGCATACGCACCCAAAAATATGCGCGTGAGGGACCCAAACCGACAACCGCACGTCGTAAAAATAAGGAAAGAACCTGAAACGCCTGATACGTATCAATCAACGGAGCTTTAAGCGCGAGAGAGGAGAGAGACAAAGAAAGAGAGAGAAGAAGAAGAAGAAGAAGAATGCATAAACAAATACTATCCACCGGACTTCGACCCCTCGGAACCGAAGAACAAGCAGACGAGGGTTCGCTACATGCTTTCGATGAGCATTCGTTGCAAAACTTGCGGCAAGTACATGTGTCGGGGTACCAAGTTCAATTCCCGGAAGGAAAGCGTGGTGGGTGAGATTCTACCTCTAAGTGCACCCAATGCTCCGCTGAGATTACCATCACAAAACTCGGATTACGTTGTGGAGTGTGGCGCCACGATGAGGAGGCGATGTCGAAGAAGCGGCGGAAAAGGGAAGAGTTACCGGAAGAAGATGCGTTCATGACGCGTCTGTAGAATCGAAGATTGGATTCGAAAGGAGAGATGGAGAGTGCCGCTGCTTTGGATGAGATCATGGCCATTAACTCAAGACGAGCATCAATTGTCAGCAGATGCAGTGTTTGAGTCCTTGCAAAGCAGAGCTGCTCTGGAAAAGGAGAAGATGATGAAGAAGAAGAAACTGGAGGATGAGGAGGAGGATGTCGCTGTAATCAAATCGGTCGTTTTCCGTATTTCTACTAGAATTACTACTCCACGATTTCATGATGATGATGAAGTTGTTGCCACTAAGCCAGTGGTTGATGAAACTTGTAATGCCGAAAAGCCAGTGCAGAGCTCTCAATTCATGCTTGTTACTAAGAATAAGAAGAAACCAAGAGTTGATGATGATGAGAAGAAACGCACTAGCCTTATTGCACTTCAGTCGTTATGCGATAACTACAACAGCGAGGATGAGGACGACGACAGCAAATAGGATTGTTGTTCGTTTTCATGTGGATTTTTTTTTTTTTTCCTAATTAAGTTTCTTATTCATCTGAACAATTGTACATATTAGTGGTTAATACTCTTCTTGTTATTACTTCTTTTTTTCACTATTATTTTTTATTTAATTTTCTACTTTCTATTATTATGATCGTCTATATTTGATGTTTTTCATTTTAATAATTTTGAACCTTTGAACCTTTGAACCTTTTTTATATAACATAATTTTAGTTTTAGACCTTAAGAAGAAGAAGAAGAAGAAGAAGAAGAAGAAGAAGTAGAAGAAACAAGAGACTAAAAAAGCCTATCCCAACAAGGCATGACTTCTCTATCCTTGCTCTGTTACAAAGATTACGCTTTTTATTTTTGTGAAAATTTGATACTAGTTGCAGAGGAATTGGTGCATAAACATAAAACAGTAAAACTGAAATCCATACATGTCAATACACTTTGTACTCATAAGGGTTAGGTTGGGCCTATACATGGTTTGCTCCCATGAAGTTTGGGATTCGATTCCATTCCATTCCTTGTGTGGACTACCTGGCAACATGCTAGAGCTTCCTGCCTCCTAAAGATTGTTGGTTGAGCGGGAGGACAAGTATCAAATATATACATGTGTATAGTCTGCACATGCAAAATAAACTCCTAATTGAACTCAATTTTATTTCTCTTCTACTATGGTACATCTACTAAACAGTATATGTACTGGTCTCACTATAAAAAAAATAAATAAATAATTAAAGCTCTGCTTCTAGCAGAAAGAGACAACATGAAGGTTTTTTTTTTCACTTCAAACCTTCATTCTTGGTTTACTCTTTCTCGCCAAGCAGCAGAACAAACTATCCGCAATCTGCATTTAATATGTACAAAGAGAATTCTCTTTGGAACTAATGTACAACAATACCCTTTGGTAAGGACTACAAGGATGTTATGCCAAAATGCTTATTTATGTGCATCAAAGGACTTCGGGCTTGATATCGAAGCGTTTCGATTGTGCTTCAATCCTGGCTGTGTACCCGACTGTTGTGGGCCTCAATGATCTCTGCCTTACCATATGACAGAATTCGGGATCATCTGAGTGCCCGTCTTTTCTCATCCACTGTATCATCTGATGGTACATGGGGAAGAACCTCATTTGGATGGCTGCATAAGTGAAGTACGGAGTCAGGGAAGCAATTAACACGAAGAGGGTTATAAGCCAGTAAGATGGAGCTGGTGCACAAGCTTCTATGAAGACTTGATAGGCAGTGGTTGAGAGGGAAGGGCTCAAGGCTCCATATGCCAGTTGGAATATGTACCAAAACACAACGCCACCCCAGATGAAGAGATGTTGTATGTATGTGAAGTAGCTGATGGACAGTGCCATTTGACAGTTCACAACACACACTACACAAGTGTACATGGTGGTGCCAAGGATATCCAAGCTGGCAACTTCTCCGCCTTTACGAAATGCTTGACTCTCCATTGCACGGATGCAGAAAAAGAAAATCAGAATGGCGCTTAGTACCCCGTTAAATGCCCATCCCAGTATCCGGAGCCAGCTAAATAGGACATTTTGCACACCTTCTTGATATAGTAATGGAAACTGTAACATGGAAATGAAGAGCATTAGATGTTGTCAAAGGGTAATTTATTTTTAAAACTTATCAAAGTAAAACCACTCAGAGTTCTGTATGATTCTGTGTGAAGTTTAACCCTAAAAAAAAGGGGTCATTTTTCATGTTTTTGTTCTTTATGTAGAAACTAAACTTTGATCTAGAAGATTTGAAAAGGGAAAGGCAATAGGAAGAATACCTTGAGACAGAATTTAGCTGAGACATCCTGGTCAAACACTCCTAAGGCAATTACAGGAAGAGAAGTGAAGAAGACATTGTATAGCGACAAATACCAATCGTTATATACAGCTTGGCCTGAGAACGATGCATATATCTCATAAAAGAAGAGAGTGAAGCCAAAAGCTATGTTCTTGTAGAAGAAATAGCATATCTGCACACCAAAAAAATAAAAAGGATTCAGTCAATATTTTCAATTTGTAAGTTAGGATTGGCAATTGACACTAGCAAATCAATAAGGAGATAAGCAGAACAGGTTCTTTTATTATTTACTTTCAATTATCTACCACAGAAATTTGGATTCACTGACTCACCAAGTCAATGTACTTTATTCTAAGATTTAAGCAATGAAAATATTTACATCTACACTTTTCTACTTACAAATGGGTTCAAAATTTACGCTGATAGTAAAATAAAAAATCCTGACTAGATAATCATGACAAAAGGTTTTCATTTAACCAACAGGTAAACATAACAAAGATGCATTCAAAAGTAAGGATACACATTAAAACATTACCATTGATGATATCCTTCTGTAACACCAATGACCATGTACGAGTAGCAAGCGTTCTAAGAAACGAAACTGTGCAATTGCTATGTCACTTGACATGACTGCCTGAAAAATTGGCAAATGGTTGCTATAATTAGAATTCACAGTGAAATATTGCCAGATAGGGAATACCAACTATGCAAAGGGAAAAACAAAAATTATTTGCGCAAATTTCTTGGCATTTACCTGCATTCCTTCAACGCCACTAATACCGATTCCAATATCTGCTTCTTGAAGCATTCCAACGTCATTTGCCCCATCACCAATTGCAAGTGTTGTATTACCAGTCCTAATTTTCACGAGTCTTGTGACCTGCAGTATTTTAAGAAACAACCTTGTCAGAGTTGATACTTCTTTGAATTAGTAGAATTAACCAGTCAGATGTATTTTCTTTTTATTTGTCAAATTTTTAATTAGATGACAATCAACAAGGACTAGAACAGGACATTTGCATGGTTGACTTTTATCATTAGGATGTGATCTTTAGGGGAAACAAACTTCCTCTGCACAACTTTCATTGGATGAAACTCTCTATTCGGTTTAACTCCAGATATAGAATGTGAAAATCACAAGAAGCACACAGATTTGTGACAAACGTAATTATCATTTAACTGAAAATTTAAAAGCATATAAAGAGGAAATAAAAAGTAAAACTTACAAGTGCTTTCTGTTTGGGAGAAGAACGACAGCATATAACGGATGCACAGCCAATGGCGACCTCTAGAAAGAGGTTCTTAACATCGTCCTTCAAAGCATAAGTGAGTGACTTTCCATCAATTATTAAAGCCAAAGCCTCAGAGTTTTCATCTGTTGCAGTAAGCAACTGCTTTGCTGCATTTATCTGATCGATGACAATTGCCTTAAGTGCCTAAAGATCAGGAAAGGTTCTGTTAAGCTTCAGCAATTTTGTATTGAACACAATGAAAGATAACAAGGCCTAACAGAAAACAAGAGATAACAACTTTACAAAGAAACTAACTTCTTATTAGCTTCAACTGAATGAAAATATGCGTTAAGACATTGTTTTCACCACTATAATTTGTTTTTGATATAACTAAATAAATGCTTAGTAATTCATACCTCTCTGTGATGTCAAGTACGTGTGTCTAAAAAATTAGAAATAGTAATGACTGCAGAGGAATTAGGAATAATTGCTTACAGAGGCAGCAGCGGTCTTATCCTCTCCTTTCTCCAATGCCTTAGCTTCAGGAGTCTCAGAGCTAATTATTATTTGCTTCATTTCTTGTCTGAGCAGACTACAAGCAAAGCTGGAAGAGAAAATTAAATAAGGTGAGAAATTCCAGTCCATTAGAATACATATATTTGGACTATCATTCACTAATCATACCCAATATTGATTGCAGTCTCCATCTTATCTCCAGTCAATACCCATAATTTAATTCCAGCCTGCGCAAGCTTGTCTATGCACTCTGGAACCTATTAATCACCCCAAAAAAGAGGGCATTAGTCCAAAACCAAAACCAAAATCCAGAGAACTAGTCAATATCTCTCACTTCTCAATGAGAAAGAAAAAAGGAAGAAAACAGAAAAATAGAAGGAAAACACAGCTTGTGCTTGGAGATAGGATCTGAAAGTTCAGGCAATCTCAAACATTCAGTAATATTTTTCTGAGCAATCAAGTTGTCATAATAATCATGTCACGAAAAACTGTATGGATAGGAAGGCATTTAATGTCTTAACACACACCCCATTTTGTAGCTTGTCTTCAACTGCAGTAGCACCAAGAAGAATTAATTCCCTCTCAATTTTTCCGGCCACCTCCTCAACCATTTCCTCCCGATCTGCACTCACTATGTTCTTGGCCTCAGTGAATGCCTTATTAAATTCATTGTATTCTTCTTCATCAAGTTCACGGTATGCAACAACCAATGTCCTCAATCCAGCATCAGCATACTCGTCAACATGCCTTTTAGTCTTCTCTTCAAACTGCCTACCATCCTTTGCAAGTCTTTCAAACATAACACTGCTTGTGGCAAACAAATTAAACATTGAAAAACTCAATCTTTCGATCCAGAAACTTACTCTGGTTAAATTTTTTAGATACATAATAGGGATTGAGCTCACAAACCTGTCAGCACCTTTACATAGTAGTAGTATCTTTCCCTCCTCATTTCTAACAATCACAGACATCCGCTTTCTTGAGCTACTAAACTCCAGGATGCTCAAAATCTTATATACACTGAAGAAAATGAAACAAACGAGATTTAGAAAATTAAAATATATCAGCTAATCAAGATTGCAAAGATAACTTTTCAGAGACTGAATATGTTAAGTTGCAAGCAGCTCACCTTTCAACTTTTCTGCCAGAGATGGGATCTAACTCATGCACTGAGATGCTTGTATGAGACCTTTCGTAAAATTTAAACCCAAGTTCTCTTGCTGCGATCACGAACGCTGCCTCATCAGGTGACTCAGCTTCATATGAAGTTATTCCTGTTTCTTCATCAACTTCAGGTAATGCTGTATGGCATATAGCCAAAGACCGTAAAAACTTCTGGATTACATTTGCACAAGGCTCATTAACCCATTTACCATTCATGATCCTTTCATCCACAAAATTAAAGCCTTTAATGGATGGCTTTGCTGTTAGATCTTCAATGAGACCCTCTTCTTCAGTCTCATCTAAGAGTATAGGTGCTCCTTTTCTCCTAGCCATGGCTCTCTCAACTTCTGTGATTCCACGCCCATAAGCAGTCCCGGCAATGGAACACTTGATGAATTCCATTGAGTTGCAAGTTAATGTTCCCGTCTTATCGGAAAGGATAGTATCGACCTGGCCAAGTTCTTCATTCAAATTCGAGGTACGGGCTCTTGCTGGCTTGTCAGCTTCCTCATAGTACATATGCAGATCCTGGTTGATGAAAATGCTCTGAAGAACTTTAACAATTTCTATTGACACATACAAGGAAATGGGAATCAAATAACTGTACAACATAAGGGCTGTCAAAAATTGCAAAATTGCTGCAGCTGGTGCCCTTGTTGGATCATAGTAAATTGTGGTCTTATCTGGTCTAAGATACCATCTCTTCATTTTTCCATTTTGAAGGTCCTCCTTAGTTGCAATGCCGAAGAAAATTGCCGCAATAAAAGACATCAAAACCAAGACGAAGAACAGGAAGTATACAATCTTATCCATCCTTCTCTCAATTTTGCTTCTCTTAGAAGGTGGAGCTGTAGAATTTTGCATAACCTTTGTGTCATGACCAGTAAAGATTACTACCCCATAAACAAAATCCGTGTTCTTAAGCTTTGAGTCCCTGAGCAAAAGCTGCTGAGGTGTAAGAGGCTGCTGTTGTTCCTCAAGCTCCAAACTACCAACAAAAGAGTACAAATTTGCATTTGGGTCCTCACATCTGATAACTGCCTTGAAATTTTGAAAGCTTGAATCGTCATGAAAATTTGAAGTTGCATCCATTGCTTGTTTTAGTTTCAAATTAGTCTCACCATCAAGGTTGGTGGTTTCAACATAGCAAATTGCTTCCTCGAAGTTTGACGAAAGTAATATGAGATCAGCAGGAAAAAATTGATCCTTTTCCACTTTTACAATATCTCCAACTTTCAAATTCATCCACTTCGTATCATCGAAAATGCCATCACCACAATGCACCTTCACTTTTCGGTTGTTTACCTCAATATCCTGATACCAGTTTTTGAAACAAGAGTAAAGACCTAAATTGCAAAGGTAGCAGAACAGAGAACCATAAAAGCTAAACGAAAATGTAACAGAGATGAATATGATTAGATCTTACAACTTTAGATGAAACCAAATCTTGGCCAAAGTTTCTCAAATGTAAGTAAGTTCCACATCTCATTCTAAGTACTTGTCTAAACATTTAAGCTAGGATAAATGGCTAGTTCATGATTAATCCTCAATAAACGTGCATACATACCAGTGCAATAAGTTGGAGAACTAGTCTAGAACCAGGAATTAAATAGTTACCTGCTGTTTGCGCCTCCAGTCTTCAAGAACCTCCTTCCCCATGGTAACTCCCATCACAACGACAAGAGGAACGACATTACTTACAGCTGAGTAAGGAGAAAGCGGTGTAAACGACAATATTGCACAAACAAGGAAATACACATTTGCCACCCGCCTGAATTGCTCAAATAGCGATTTCGGTAAGAAAGTAGCCAGTGTGTATTTTGTAGTTCTTACATAGTTGCCACCATAATTGAGAAGAGTGGCATCAAAGCCTTCAGGGTCATTACAATGGACTACCCTTGAGAACCCAGGTCCTCCAATCAGTGAGTGCTCACCTTTAAATGAAGCTTTCCCACAAGAAAAGGCATGGATTCTACTAAAATGCTGTTTTTTTCTTCTACCGCCGCCCATTTTCCTGAGTGGACTACCTCCGCCCATTTTCCTTAGCTATTCGAACACATAAAATCCCAGAATATGGGAAAGAGATTTTGGCTCTAAAGAGAGAAAAATGAACTCCCCAAAATCAAGTTTTAGAGAAAAGGTTCAAACTTCACAACTTGTGGAAGCAAAGTTTACAAACAAACAGTTGGTCAACACAAATCCCAGAAACTCAATTCAAGGACTAAACCCAATAAACACAGGATAAGGACTAATTCTGTAAAAGGGTATGTACAGACACTAAGAAAAAATCCCAGAAGAGCCAAGAATATGAACCAACTAACAAAATAAATAAATCTTAAAAACAAGCCAGGAAAAAAGAAAAAGAAACCCTTCAGCAAAAATCTATGACTGCTCCTAATATTCTTTCCAAAAACAAAAATTTGCTTTTAAACCTTAAGTACTGAATGGAAAACCAGAAAGTACCAAGTGATGTTCTGGGAAGCAAGCAGAAACGCGGTAAAACAGTCTTTCTTCCTCTCTCTCTCTCTCTCTCTCCTTTTTGATCAGCTTTGACTTGTAGCTAAGCTAAGATTAACAAACTCTGAACGTGAATATGGATTTGGGGCATGCCCATTTGAGCGTGGAGTGTATAACTCAACTACTTCATGAACAGTTGATTTAATAAAAACGAGAAAAATAAAATAAAATGAAATGAAAATAAAAATGGAAAACTAACCCATTGATAAGGTAATTCAGACAAAGTGGAAAAGTTCAAAGCATTTTATGTTCTGTATATTATATATCAGCTGCCAGATATGCATATTTTTTTCTTTTTTTCTTTTTTTCGTTTTTCTTTTTTTGATTAGCAATAATTGTCAACTGCTATAATATATGTATGCATGAAAAGAAAGGTAGAGTAGTGACCAAGTCTTCTAGAAGGTCAAAAATATACTGCTATAGCCTATAAGAGGGGGAAAAAAGAAAAAGAGAAAGGGAAAAAAGAAAAAAAGAGAGAATGATTACAAAACCGTAGACACGTTTATAGCAATATACAACTCATGATTTCACATTATTTTCATTCTACTCTGAAATTTTCAAAACAAAATTTGGAGCCAAAAAAATTAATTATTATAAGTACTCTATTAAAGTTTTAATATGAATCAATATGTTGTGGAGGGAAAGAAGAGTTATGGCTGACGACTTTATGCATGGAGGATGGAGCTGACTACATAATATATTTATATGTTAATTGTTGAATTTATGGTGCGGCGGTGTCAGAATAACGTTTTTTTCTTTTAAATAATGCTACCTGAAACACAGAGTTTTTATTTATTTTTATTTTAGTTTCAGCAATTTATTATTTTATTATATACCTTTTTTTTTTTTGGTTTAATATTTTAAGAAACATGATAAGGCAGGCTGCTGAAGCTGCGTGATGGAAGGGTCAAACAAAAACATCTCACATGCTTTTATTCTTTTGTTTGTAATATAAAATCTATAATTAAGGTATACGTGTATTTGTCAAAAACCTACTCCAATCGATTTGTGTGGATATAAATTTGTGGACATTTATGACCCAGTTTTTCTTTTTATTTAAAAAATAAAAAAACAAAAAAGAATTGGATTCATAATCTATAGTCTTTCCCGGACAGTCCTTAAGTCTTTCCCGGACAGATGTATTTACTCCGTACCCTTTTTTTTTTAATACTTGCAAATGGAATTAGAAAAGACCCCAAAAAAGAAAGGACTTATTAACATATATGAACATATTATAAACTTTCAATTAATTTGATTATATCTTCGTCTTATAGATTTGTCATGGATGACGTTCATCATTTTCCTAATGCAGCCAGAATTATGAATTTACGCTGTGATCTTTCTATATTCTCAAATCAACAGACAAAGCAGATTAAACTGGTTTTTTTTTAAGTACTATATTTAGATAGAGAGGCAATGGGAATTACCTATCCAAGAAAAATATTTTAATATGGAAAAAAATAAATATGGATTTAAAAATATTAAAATAAAGAATATTATTATTTTTATACTTATATTTTGATATGTTATTCAAATTATATCTTATGTTTTAATTATTATCAACATTGATTATTAGATTTAAAATCTGTTATAAATTTATACTCTAACATTAATTTAGAGTAGTTGATTTATTAAGGTGATTTAATAAACTTAATCTTCAGTTTTTATACAGTTTATTTTTAATTTTTTAAACGGCATCTTAATAAATTAACAGCTCTAAATTAGTGTCAGCCTATAAATTTGTAATAGATTTCAAATATAAATGCTCGTATTGATAATAACCAAAATACAAGATATAATTTAAACAAAATGTCAAAATATAATATATAAAAATGATAATATCTCTTAAAATAATTATAATTATACTTTTTTTTTTGCCGAAAAAAAAAAATGGGAATTTTTTTTTTTTGCTTGAAAATAATACATTGTGATTAGTAAATTGGTAAATGACATTAATGTCATTTTTCAATTGAATTAGCCAACTCAATTGACACAATCCAATTAAACTTAGCCTATGGTATGGTAAAAGATAAGTAAGAAATAAATTAGCCAAAACACAAAGTTTAAACCTGATTTTGCCATGAGGTCTAATTCCAGTCAAATTCGTCCAATGTGAAAAAGGAATAATTTGGTTGGTTTCAACAAATTGAATAGAGAATTCAAGAGCTTGAAAACTTCAGCAAAAGAATTCGAAGGGAAACAGAAATTAGGCATGAGAGATAATTAAAATAAAGTTAAGTGTCAAATGGCCATAACTTCTTCTTTGTCCACAACTTTTTCAACATGGTACGGCCGTACCCCATCATTGTGATCATCGTTAATAATATCAGCTAACTAATTATTTAAAAAGTATTATAAAATTGAAGACAAATATATAGAAAAAAATATAAATTGACAAAACATATTTAGAGATTGAGTAATGGACAAAAAAGAAATATAGAGAGAAGACTTTCTCATTAGTCATTAGTCACTTCTTCTTGGTCTGTAAAATAAAATTCTTAAAGGATCTCATGTATTATATATATAATATAGGCTTTACAATCATAAAAAGGAGAATTTTATATGTTAGACTGTAATATTATAATGTAACAATGATTTTTTTTTCTTTTTTTGAGGAAAAGCTTTTCCAAAAAGGAGGAAATTTATTAAAAAGAAAAAAAAAAAAAAAGAAAGAAGAATTATTGCATAGTTAGATTATCTAGATTTATTTGGATGAAAGAAAGTTACATGATTCATTTTCCAGATGATTTTTCTTCAGAAACGATCACAATTAAAACGTGAAGAAAAATGCGAAAATCTGTGACCGAATTGCTTTCAAATTTACTAATTGTCTTCATAAAATTGTGAAGTAAAGTCAATTATTTGCTTTCATAAGAAATTTCAACCGAAAAAAAAAAAAAAAAAGCGATTCGTTAAAAGATCGCTCATGCTTACCTACTAGTCTACTACTACCCTACTCAACTAGCAAAACGAAAACAAAATGTTTGCATAACTGGAGTTGTTTCGCTTTAGGATTAAACGACAACCAATTCTTTGAAACAAATGAATTGTCTTCTTTGAACGTAAAGAAAAAGACAACTTGTAAAACAATGGGATAAGTTTTAAGACATCATAATGTAGGAAGAAAAATAACTTACCTAATACCCGCCCCATTTCCCGTTTAAGGAGGTTGAGCAGGTTCGGGTATTTTAATTTTTGCATAGTAATTGTGAGTAACCTACCCGTTCAGAAATTGAAAATTAAAATAAAAATAAAGTTTGTTTTTATAAATTATAAAAAAAAAAAAACAATCAAATAATAGTATTACATATGAAAATTAGTACTACTTACGTAGTACAAAGTACATATATTTGATGATTTAAAAAAAAGTATATATTTGCTCAAAAAAAATACATATATAACATATATGTTTGGTTGCCAATCGAGTAGGTTTATATTTTTTTTTAGCTACACAGTCGTTGGATCACCATCTAACGGAAATACAATGATTATAACGAGATATATGAAAAAATGTGCATCATCCTTCTCTTACTTTTTATAATAAAAAAAATTATAATAAGTTTTCATTGACTAAAATGATATCTATATATAGGTTAAAAAAAAATACCTACTGAAACGGTGCCCTATATATTTTTATTGGTATATATGTATGATGCATACATCATATGTATAAATATGATTAAATATATAATTATATCTAGGGTGTACATAAACTCATCTAATAAAATGACAACTGACCGAAAAAATATATGTTCATGCATGGATTATAATTATTTCAAAAAGATATGATGAGTTGGGTTATGCGTTGAGTAGTTTTCGACTCACAACCCAAACCAATCAGAACTTCTTACACTTTAAAAGAAATATATATATATATATATAGGCACCAATATAGTATGTATTTTTTTATCTATCCATAAGTATTATTTTGTTCAATTAAAATATATCATCCATGTCTTTTTATAGTAAAAGTTGGAAAAAGAAAAACATTAAATAATGAGTATTTATTTTTATTATTTTTTTTCCAACTACCTAAATTATGGTAATTATTAGATTATGATCTAATGCTAAAACAAGATATACCTATAAATAAGTAAAAAAAAAATACCTATTAGATTGGGAACATATATATATATATAGCAAAGGCTATAGTATGAACTCACTTCTTAGTTTATATTAGTATGTATTTATTAGAATTTATATGAGTTTGATGTTTTATATTAAGAATTAAATTGGCTAAAACAAATTGACAAATGCTTAGTTACAAAATCATGACTAAAAAGACTATTTTTTTTAACAATTGAAAACTAAAATAAATAATCTAGGACGAAAAAATTCTTACCTATATACACACCCATTCCTCGTTTAAGGAGGTAGAGTAGGTTTGGGTATTTTAATTTTTGCCTACTATCCGTGAGTAACCTACTTATTCAGAAATTGAAAATAAAAATAAGAATAAAAATAAAATTCTGTTTTTATAAATTAAAAAAAACAATTAAATAATACTATTACATATGAAAATTATTACTACTTACGTAGTACAAAGTAAATATATTGTTGATTTTAAAAAAGTATATATTTGCTCAAAAAAATACATATAATATATATATATGTTTTTATTGGTATATATATAATGCGTATATCATATGTGTAAATATGATTATATGTAGTGACGGAGCCAATTAAGGCCCAACTGGGGCTAAAGCCCCCGCTCAATATTTTATTTTAGTTTATAAGTTAAGTTTATTTGTAATTAAATTAATCTAAAGACTCCTATTAGCCCCCACAACAAATTTAAATAAAAAACAATATTAACTCCCACAAAATATTAAAAGTCATTTTCATATTAGTTCAAATCCATGTCATCAATAGCCAACGACTCTAACCCGATTGGCAATGCCAAATAATTAAACTTTTTTTTGTTTAGTTGTGACATAAATATTAATAAATTAATTTTTTTTATTAAATATTTGCTTAATAGAACTGTTAAACACTTACTGCTTACCTTAGAAAATGATCTTGAACTTTTCTTACTCTATTTCTTTCATTTTTAAAAGTAAAAAGATCTTGAATTTTTCTTACTCTATTTCTTTCATTTTTAAAAGTAGAGACTTTCACTCCTATCAAAAAAATGTGGAGACTTTCATGATTTGGACAAGCAGCAATAAGAATAAGGGAACTAAATTTGTTCCCTACTACTGTAGAACTCCCCTAAAGTTTATTGTAACTATACTTACAAAATAAAAGATTAAAAGTTCTTTAGTTATAGCCTCCACTACTAAAAAATCCTGGTCACTGATTATATATATAATTACATCTAGGGAGCATATCAATTCATCTAATAAAATGACAACTGACCAAAAAAAATATATGTTCATGCTTAGATTATAATTATTTCATAATGATATGATGAGTCGAGTTACACATTGAGGAGTTCTCAACACACAACCCAAACCAATCGAAACTTCTTACATTTAAAAAAAAAACTTCTCAATGGTTTCAATTTTTTTGTGATCATGAATGGATGCTAAAAAAATAGTGATAACATTAAATTTTTTTGATGCTGATAAATAGCATTAAATTTTTTTGGCCAACCACCAAACTAATCACTATCGTAGAATATAGATCTAACTGCTTAAACCATTATAACCATCTATGGATAAATATTGTTATAACTATTTAAACCAAACTCATATATATATATATATATATATATATATATATATATATATATATATAGTGAAGGTTATGGTATGATCCTCAGTTTTAGTTTATCTATAGTGTAAAATAGAAAATCACTTATTAACTTATATAAGTATGTAGTTGTTAGAATTTATATGAGTATGAGGTTTTATATTACGAATTAAATTGGCTAAAACAAATCAAGAAATGTAGTTATAAAATCATGACTAAAAAGTCTATTGTTTTTCATCAATTGAAAACTAAAGTAAATAAGAAATAATTTTAAAAATTAAAAATGATCAATCTGATAACACAACCTAACCCAATCCAACGAGGTTTTGGTTATAGGTTTATTGAATTACTTCAGATTATGATCTTCACAAATCGACGTGTTATGGGTTGTCCTAAAAAAATCCTAAAATCAACCCATTCCAACCGATGTACACCACATTTATATCTATAATATAGTACTGGCAGTTCAAATTATCGTACTGTATTCGAACCAAAATGATATAATAACACCTTATTTAGAACACGACAGATTAATAAATATATCAAAAATATAAATCTAAACACGACATGATTAACACAATGTAATACGACAATATATGTCCATTTTAATAAATGTGCCATGTATCATATAGTAACTTATTAGACATAGTTATTCAAATACATAAAAATATGCTTAGAATTAATCAAAATCACATTTTAAACATCAAAATATTAAGAAATAAGTCATAGTTGTATCTTGTCATGTTGATATAAAATTATCATGTTTAATTAGAGGTATTATAAGAGTCATATTTCAGGTTATACAGGTTGACCTAAAATGCACTCTTTTATTATTCACGTTGAATATAGCAACCTAAAATTAATATGAAAATTTTATTTTTGAGTCATATTGTCGTGTCCTATAGAAAGTTAACACTCATTTGATAATATATTATTTTATATGTAGTAGTAATCAAGAACAAAAATATCAGTTTTAGTGGAATTATCGGTACTCCAAAATTAAGGAAATATTAGTGAAAATTTCAGAAAAAATATGGAAATTCTTTATTAAACATAGAAAAATCAAAAGGAAGGTTAGTATAATGTAAAACCATAAAAATTACTATATTTCTTGGAAATGTATAAATGTATTACATGGATTGTGAAGATATCATTAAAATGAAAGAAAAAAAATACGATTAGTAGAGTTAAAACATGAAAAAATAAGTCATATATCATATAATTTATATAAAATTTAAAAAACATTTATGGTTAAAAAAATATATTTATATATATTATGTTCAAAATGTGTAAAAGGTTGTGAAGTTGTTATACTTTAAAAAATAATCCAACAAAAAAGAAAAATTTTATTAACTTCCGATTTTTCTTCAAGTTCCAAAATTTTCCATAAATTTTCACAAAATTTCTCCGAAAGTTTTCGAAAGTCTAGAAAAATAATCAATATTTTTACCAAAATTTTGCTAATATTTCCCGAAATTTCTCCGCAATTTATTAAATTTTTTTTAATCCCTTAAAAGATATTTTAGTGCTACAAATATTCCAAAATTTTGGTGAATTTTGGCAAAATTTTTGTCCTTGTTGGCAATTAGTTTGCGGGATGATTATAACAGTACAAGGTATCAATAACTCCATCGGGTTTTGACTTTGTTACCTAAATATGATGAAGAGGATAAATGGGTAGACAAGTAAAAATAGTCGTCCATAATTGTGATGTTATACAATTCCTTTTTTTTTTTGAAAGGGAAAGCATTCTCATTATTGTAAGTCTACAATTACAAATTCAGAAATACAGTGTAGACATGAGTCTCTCCATATTATATCCCGATCAACATCAATTGCAGTTTGTGCTATTTTATGGGCCATCATATTTCTAACTCTAGAAACATAATAATAAGAGTCATAACCAGCGGAACTAATAAACTACTTAATATCACTAATAATAGAACCTACAGTAGAATAAGACTGAACATGATTAATAGCAGTAATAGCAAAAGTAAGAATCAGATTTGATCTCATAAAGGGGGCATCCAAACTCAATAGCTAAATGAGCACCCTCCCAAATGGCTAATAACTCACTTGTAAGGACGCCAAATCTACCAAAAATTTTTTAACACCCAACAAACTAGAACATCACCTTCATCATCACGAATAGTACCACCGACACTAACAAAATTAAGACCATCATGAATAACCACATCCACATTGAGCTTTAAGCAACCAACTCGAGGCTTATTCCACACACCAATACCAGAAGAATGGAGAATACACAGAACCAACTCAATACGGAGCTTGCAAGCTTGAAATTCTTCAAAATAATATTGGCACCAATCTGAGAGTTCTAAAGCATCTTTGGAAACACTGTTAAATAATTTATTATTTCACTGAGTCCAAATAGCCCAAAAAACAACATAAATCAACTCAAAAATCTCTTTAGAAAAGGAACGAGCTAAAACCATAAGAATATTTGCAGCCGAGGTAGCTCTAAGGAAAGAAAGTAAGTCCTAACATTTCAAAAAGGTCTATAAGCTCTCCAAATTATCACAGAAAAAGAAGCAGTGAGTAGTTGTCTCAATTTCATCATTGCAACAATAACATAGCAGATCCACATGGATATTCCGCTTCAATAGGTTATGAGATACAAGAAGAGCATCATAAAAGAGTCGCCACACCAATATTTTTGCTTTAAAGGGGACGTTATAACTCCAAAGACGGTTCTACCACTTCTGAACTACAAAATTAGAGGAAGAGCTAGTGTTAATTATAGAATTGAGAGCAAAATGATAATCCATCTTGACCGAATATTCTCCATATTTATCATAGTACCATATTAAAGAGTCAGAAGACGAAGATATGATCATGGGGATAGAAAAAATGACATTCCAATCCACATGAAAAAAAATATTGCTAGATTATATCATAATTCCATTGTCTCGGACTGCTGAAAAGAGTATTAACCCGAAGATCGTCATTAAAGCTAGGAGTAATAGGTCTAAATGAGCTTGGATTAGGAAGCCAAGAATCATGAAATACTTTAACAGTCAATCTATCCCCTATTCTCCATCAAAGTCCTTTCACTAATAGATTTTTTCCCTAAAGAAAGCTCTTCCACAACTAAAAACTTCCACTTTTGTCAAGGGCATTGAGAAAGTATGAATTAGAGAAATACTTACCCTTTAAAACACGAGCTGCCAAAGAGTTTGGGTAACGTATAAGCTGCCAAGATTGCTTAGTCATAAGCACTTGATTAAACAAACTAATATCATGAAATCCTAAACCACCCAACGATTTGGATTTGCAGATTGCTTCCCATTTAATCCAACGTACTTTCTTTTTCCCGTCATTGGTATCCCACCAGAAATTCAAAAACAACGAATGAATCTCCTTCCATAGAGCATCTGGGAGTCTAAAAATGCTCATTACATATGTAGGATAGATTGTAAGACTATTTTCAAAAGGATTTCCTACCCTCCTGCCGAAAATAATTCCCTCCGCCAGGTCTAGACTCTTTTCCTAATTCTTTCAATAATTTGATTAAATGTTTGACGTTTATTCCTCCCGACAACAGTTGGAAGACCAAGATAATAATCATGAGACTAGACTGAGATAAGGCCTAAAATCTGTAAAATTATCTGGGTAGTCAAATCTTCAGTATTGGGGCTTAGAGTGATTGCAGATTTTTCAAAGTTAGTTTTTTGTCTTGATGTTGCTTCATACCAAGAGAGAATTCTATGTAAGACTTTGGCATTATGGGTAGTTGCAAGAGTGAAGACTAAACTATCATCTGCAAAAGACAAATGACTAATCCTCGGACTTTCTCTTGGACACTGATAGCCTAAGATATTGCCTGAAGGTTCAGCCTGATTGATCAAAGAGGAGAAAGCCTCAGCACATAGGAGGAAAAGATACAGGGAGAGAGGACATCCTTGATGTAATCCTTAAGAGGGTAATATATGGCCTTCGAGCTTCCCATTTAGTGTAAATGAGAATGAGGCCAAAGAGACACAATCCATTATCTGATCCACTATACGAGTACCAAAACCTATACGAAGCATCAAAAGTCGAAGAAAAGGGCATTCAACCCGATTGTAGGCCTTGCTCATGTCTAGCTTAACAGCCATAAACCCTTTTTTTTCCATTGGATTTCCTCCGGAGGGAATGAAGAGACTCAAAAGCTACAATTGCATTATCTAAAATTAATCTTCTTGGAACGAAAGCACTTTGACTCTCTGAGATGACTACAAGAAGGACATGCTTGATTCTGTTAGCAATAGTTTTGGTAATAATTTTGTAACTGACATTGCAAAGGCTTCTTAGTCTGAAATCTAAAACTAACTTTGGCTCCTTCTTCTTTGGGATAAGGACAATGTAAGTAGAATAAAGACTGCGCATTGAGACCTCATCATTAAGGATATTCAAGCAAGCCCTACAAAGACTACCACCAACCACATTCCAATATTTTTAGAAGAAAATATAGCATGAAGCCTGTGTGGCCCTAGTGCTTTGGTACCTTCTAAAGAGTGCTTCTTTAATCTCCTCAGCTGCAAATAGTGAATCCAGGTGCTCAAACATTGTTGGAGAAATAGCTTTAGAAACTGTATTGTCAACCCATTGTACTTCATCCAAACCTAGCTGGGAAGACTGAAAGATGGAGTTAAAATAATCCTCAATAATGTTACTAACATCTACCTTTTCATCTTTCCACTCGCCCTTAGAGTTCTTGAGTTTTTTTAATGATATTCTTTTTCTTTCGATTGAAAGCTTTTTGATGAATATAAGTAGTGTTTCGATCTCCTGATTTCAACCATTCTGCCCAAGATCTCTGCCTTTCCTCCTTGTTAAGCAAGTCCTCCAATTTATTTTCCAAAATCCTAATGTCCCCAATTTTACTCGCAACGTCTGAAACCGTGTATAATTGAGAAATTTACTTTCTTATCCTCTTAATAGATTTTAGCAGAGAGCTAAAAGTCTGAACACTCCAAGTTTTAAGTCTTGTTGTACAGGTATTAATTTATCCCTGAAAATCAAAAAGAAAATTGTTAGAAAAATTTCCTCCCATCCAAGTCTCTTCCACCACGCCACGTCCTGACAACCAATCTCCTTTAGCCAAAAGGGTTCAAACTTAAAACCTATATGGCTCGTCTCCACCAAATTCTCTAACCCCTTTTCCAACCATAACAACACCGGACAATGGTCTAAGGATAAGAAATCCCCATGCTCAACTAAACAGTTGTTAAAGAGTTGTCGCTAATCATTACTACAAAAAAATTGATCCAACTTTTCTTGAATAAAATCATCATTAGGTCGTTTATTCATCCACATATAAGGAAAACCTGAAAACCCCAAATCACACAACTTATAATCTAAGAATGATGTGCGAAAATGACTCATAAGTGCAGCACTTCTATCAATTCCTCCAAATTTCTCATATAAGCACAGAATCTCATTAAAGTCACCACCACAAAGCCAAGATAACAAGTTCATGTGCTTTAACCGTCAAAGTAAATCCCACGAAAAATGACAGAGGTGAGATTTTGGGTTACCATAAAAGCCGATACACCGCCATCATTTACCATCCGACAACTGAATTGATGAATCGATGTGGCCTTTTGAAAAGGAATCGATAATAACCTTCCAACTATCATTCTAAAGCAGGATGATACCTCCACTCCTGCCTTCTGAGTTAACTATAACACAATTACTAAAATCAGTCGAAAATTTCACCTGTTCTACCAAACCACCAGCTAGTCTAGTTTTTGTTAAGAAGACCCGACTTGGGGATGTCTTACGAACTAAGTCCTGCAAGGTTCTTAATGTACAGGGTTTTTTAATCCCTGTATATTGCAATAAATCACATTCATCTCGATCGGTGGTCCTGAACATCAGGACTCGCCGAAATATTCTCATCTGGAATGCCACCTGCTGCCATAATACACCGACCTCTTTTTGTTAAGGCCTCATCTCCACCGAAGTCATCCACCAACTTTCGTTTTACATTACCAGAAGAGGGTTTAAGAGAAGTTTGGTGGGGAATTTGGGAAGAAGGCAATTTTTTAAGTATACCACGTCAAGGAGAACTCTGCATGAGAGATTTCATGAACAGACTAGTAGTCACGTGCTTAAAAAGGCTCTTACCCAATTTCTTCTTGCTTTTGGACTTTTCTGGACTAACACATGTCTTCCTTTTCCACATATGTGCCTTCCTTACGTGGTTCCCCTTATTAATGCTTCCAGAACTAACAAGTAACGAACAAAGGGGAATATCCTACTCCATTACCATATTAATCGGATAAACATTGGAATTATCATTTAATGTGATATTTGAATTCATATTGCTATCCTTATTTATCTGCATAGGATCCTTAATCAATTCCATATTATCACCATAATTATAAATCAAATTCTCTACTTTCTTATGCATAGAATCCGAGCTTTTCTCCTAAACACCGACTGTATCCTCGCAAAATTTTCCTTTTCTTTTTTTAGAAATTGACCCACTATGTGAAAAGCTTCCACCGACCATACTACTTAATTCTGGTACCGTTCTGTCAATGACAATACCCTTTGGCAAAATACTAGTTTTCTAAATTCCCACATCTGTATCTACTAGTCTAGATTCAAGACCATGGAAAAAGCCTTCATGTAAACCAATTTTCAAATCTAATCCCAGAGATTCGATTAAACTCTTTCCAGTATTTGCTCCTCCAACAGATTTGCAAAAATCCGTTTCTTGGTTCTCCCTCAATAGTTAAACTGCTTCATAGCTCCCATCACAATCACCACCCCTGCCACCACTTGCGCTAGATTTCTCAGAGGAATTGCTAGAATTTGACCAATAAGGACAACCCTTTCGCTCGCGATGAGCTTTCCTCTATTGTTTTAGATTGAACGTCTTCAGCCACTCACCATAACGGTTTGGTAAAGGTTTACCATTCCTATCAACCAATGCTTCTTCTGGACATTCTCGAAGCTTGTGCCTGATAATACCACAACGAAAACAGAACTCTGGCAAGTATTCATATTGAACTGGAATGGAAATCGATCCCGTAATATTATTAATGAACACACGGAGCCCCCTGTACAAAGGAATAGTAACATCGATAACTATCCGGGCTCGCAGCGTCGGGCCTCCACATCAACGTCTAGAACTTTGCCAATGAGTTCCCCCTAAAGCTGAGCACACTTTTCGCTCCTACAAGCAATAAGGAACCTTCGTAAAAGCCATAAAGGAGACCATTCCGACCCCTTGCGGACAAAGAAGAGAGATTAGTTGATTGTTGAAAGTCCAAGGACCACCAGAATGAACTCTTAACCCGTCGATTCAACTTTCACCTTCCTAGATATTCTCCATACCTGTTCAGCCATATCGCCTATACCCTCCCGATAAACAATTTTGTTACCGAAAACCCGACCAACAAGACGAAGTTTCATCTTCTCTTTCCCATCTTCAATTATGGACGTATTCATCTTCATCACTGGACTATCTTGATCGTCTAAGTTTAGACACTCACATAGACTGGCTATCTCCTCCGAATCCATTCAAGTCAGAAAAGAAAGAAAGAAAGAAAGAAAAGAACAAAAAAAAATATAAAAGAGATAAAACTAGATGACGCACCTCTCATTCCAGTGGGAAAGAGGGGAGAAAGGATAATAAGATAATAATCCAAAGAGAAATAGTAATTAAAAAATAAAGGAAAGAGAAAAAATTGACCATTTCCAAGGAAATGACGGAAGCCAAAAAGTCTGGTAAGACTTCCCACACTCGATACCCTAGGAGACCCTAGAGAGCGATAGAGAAAACTAACGGCTTTCTTTAGTTTTAGAAGTAATAGAATTATTCGTTTATACAGTTCCATTTTATCAGTAATTTATTCAAAACGAAACACTTAATTACACCATCCTGGCTGCTTGGAGCTTCGGCTTTAGGTTCCTAGTCTTTGTTCAACCTTTAATTTTCCTCATTTCTTTTATATATCTATATATATTTTTTACTTCGACTTTCAAATCAATCCTATAAGGTATTCAAATCATATTGTTGAGCGTTGACTCATTAAAGAAAACTAAGTAATGACTAGTGAACAAATCATGTTTTAGATATTATTGAAATTTATAGCAAATGCAACATAATTAACAGATATAATTATAACTTTCATTTCCTTTTTAGAATAGGAAAAATAAATTTTAGATGAATATAGATTTTTATTTTATTATCAAATATAGATGACGGGGTTTTGGGTTAATAAGAAACTATTTTTTAAACATATTTTGAAGAAAAAAATTTCATTATATTCGTATTAAGGTTATAATAACAAAAGGACTTGTATAGAATCATTTATAATGATCTTTCTAAAATGAAAATCACGAAATCGATCCAAAACTTTGGAGACAAAAAAAATCAATGATTTCGGACAAAAATGATTACCGTCAACATTTTTAGCGAAAAACTCAATAAGTGATTTATTATCTGAATTAATATTTTTGATTAATTCATTAGAAGAATTTTTGTAAAATTCGATTTACAATAGTTACAAAGTCTCTATATCTGATTATAAATTATATGAATATATTTGATAGCCACACGAATATGATCAAATAAAATACCAACAAAAACCAAAACCACTATAAATCTTTATCTGGATGGACTATAAACACCGTATATCTAATTCTAAGTAGAAATCTACATTCACAAATTAAGGCTAAGAATAAAAGCAAAGATGAGAAAACAAAAGAAGAAAAACCTTTATTAGAGAGGGGAGAATACCACTCTCGACTAGGAAAAATGCATATATAAACTAAAATCTTCAAGGATAGAGAGAAAAAATAGATAGAAGAGAAGAAAAATTTTTCAATCACTTGAACGTTCTCAAGTATATTTTTTATCCTTGATGATTAGTAAGAGAAAATCAAAATAAAATTTTAATTGGGACAACCATTTAATTTCTTTTTAATGTTTATAGCTTGGCGGTTATTATAAGTGAAAATTAGGCCATGTACGATATTTTTAGAAAAGAATTAGAAAAATACGGTGGCCTAAGTTTTTTTTTAGATCTAGTACCGTATTTTTTAAAAACATACTATTTTTTAAAAAAGTTTTTAGAAAAAATATCATTTTCTAAAAGTAGTTAGTAGCAACTGCTAACTAATTTTCGAATACTAATAACTATTAACTAAATATATTTATAACTAATACTGATAACTAATTTTCAAATACTAATAACTAGTAATCATTTTTAAATGATATTTTTCTAAAAAAAAAATTAAAATAATTTTTTTTATAAAATAAGCAGTATATGAATTGAAAACAAAATCTAACCAGTCATATTTTTTTTATTCTTTTTTGTTTTCATAAGTAGAAGTATTAGAAACTCTTTTTATTTTTCTTCTTTTTCGTTGTGTCTTGTGCCTCGTATCATGTAGCTCCGGGAAAACCATGTTATGAAATAGTCATAATTCAAGTACTAAATATGGGAAAAGCTTATAAATATCCATTTTCAGAATTATATTTTCATAAATTTCTATTTTTTAATTTTTTTTTCTTAAATACCTGTTTTTGGAGAAATGTAGACCACTATAATTTTACAAATAAAATATATACTACGGTATATATTTCATATATTAAATATATATTATGGTCTATATTTCAAGAATAAAAATTATACTAAAAATTGAAACACATTTTAAAATGTATGCTATATGTCTAATTTATAATATAAAATGTAAATCGTGGTAAATATTTATATTATAAATGTATAACATTCTTCTTTTATACATGAAATATGTACTTTATGGATAAAATTTACATTATAAATATAAAACACTCATATTTTACATAAAAAAATATGGACTATAAAAATATGTCTTTTTGAAATATAAATTAAAAATGGGTATTTTTAAAAATAATTTTAAAAACAAGTTCTAAGCATAAATTTTTCGCTAAATATAGAATATGTTAAAAGTCATGGGCCTAAAAATGAGATACGTAAATTTAGCCCACCAGAAATGAAAATTAACGTTAAATAATAACATGTCATTTTAAGGAAAACGGATATTTAGATACATGCAACTGTAAACGACAAAAAATATTGCTTTAGTCCCAAATGACGGATGACGTGTAGTTTAGTTAACTCAAAAGGACAACACTCTCCTACATAAGAACGAAATGTCATACTCCAACATAAAAGATTAGCAAAACTTTAAAGTCAAGACGACATCAATATTATTAAAAATAAATACATGTGGTTTCCTAATTGAACAACAATAATGATTAAAAAGAAAAGGAAAAAAAAAATTTATGGTTAAATGCTATGTCTTTGTCAAAGAGAGTTATTTTCAGTGGCCATCGAATTATAATCATTATAAAACTTCAACTCTTAAACTTAAACAGTGTATTATCTAAGTTTTTGACTTTTTCTCTAAAATGAGAGGGCATAATATAATTTTTCTTTTGGTAATAAAAAAGGGGAAGAAGGGGGCGACCAATATAGTAACTCTTCTTAGACGTGATTGTGATTACGAGAGTTTTTAACTCAATTAATAAGAATGTTCATTGAGTATCCTTCAGACAGATTTTGACTCATTGGGCGATGAAACGCTTTATTCTAACTCTATTTAACAGATTTTGACTCAATAGGCGATGAAACGCTTTACTCTAACTCTATTTAACAGATTTTGCCTCATTGGAAATGTCTACAAGGTGTTCAAGGAGTCGAGGCCAAGAAACTTAATCCCACGTTTAATTTGCTCGAACCTCGACCACTAAGTAGAAGCTCGCTTACTACTATGCCACCCCACTTAGTGATACAAAGCATAATATAGTTATTCATAAATAATAAATAGGGATAATAACATTAAAATATCCTAAATTTTTACTTTTTTGTAAAAAAAAAAAAAAAACCCTGACTTTTGAATGTTTGTAAAATAATATTCTCATTTTTAAATTTCTACAAAATAATACCTTCTTTTTTGGATTCTGCAAATTAATATCTCGACAATTAAAATTCTTACAAATTAATACCCTAAGATTTGAAATTCACATAAATTTATAACCTTAATGTTTAATTAGTTGATTTTAATAATAAAAAGATGGTAGTAGTCATCATCAACTTAATTAAAACTTATTAAACAATAATAAAATTTCTGAAAAAATATTTGTAATTAGCTTATTTCACTTTTCATTTAAAAAAAGAAAAGTAAAAAATTAGAATGAGAGGTAAAAGTAGTTAATTATTAAAAAAAAAAAAAAAAAAAAAAATGAGAGGTAAAAAAAAATTGGGTTTTCATAGCAATCAATCAAAAAAAGTAGTTATAAAATAATTTGTGATAATGTACTAATATCTAGACATTTTTAATAAGTTAATGAGAGTTGTTCGCATCTTTTAATTTACTCATAGCATAAATATATAAAGAAAATAAAAACTGAGGGTATTAATTTATAGAAATCGTAAATGTTAAGGTATTAATTTGCAAAATTTCAAAAATTAGAGTATTATTTTGCAGAAATTTAAAAATGAGGTTATTATTTTGTAGACATTCAAAAATCATAATTTTTTTAACTAAAAAGTTAAAACTTGGGGTATTTGTACGTGATTAACCCTAATAAATAATATCTACAATAGTTTGAAATAAAAATGATATGTAGACCATATCACTCTAGGGCTAAAGTAATAAAAAGATCATAATTTGGGAACAATTGTGAAATTACCCCTTCTTTTTCAGGGAAAAAAAAAAAAGAAGCAAAAAAACTTGTTTTTATTTTGAATATTATGTTGCAGTAAAATTCCTCAAATAATTTTTTTTTTCCTCTAAGGTACTTAATTTTGTCGAGCTAGATTTATGAACTAATACCATGTGAAATTAGTTACATTGAGATTTTTTTAACAAAAAAATAAAATTAAAATAACTATCAATTTCTCCAATGCGTTTTTTTAAAAAAATTATAATTTCACCAATGGCTACCTGTATTATGGTTGGTCTATCATATTCGAATGTAAAATTTTTATTTAAATATTTTATGATTTATAATTTAACCAATATAGTTTATACCATTTAGATTTAATAAAAATATTTTATAGCATTTAGATTTGAGCAGTTTTGAATTTTTTTTTTAGTAGAAGAAAAACAATGTAACAAAATCAAAATTCATCTAAATTAAGAATTCACGCTCGAAGTAGTGCAATGATTATTATTCAAAGTCAAACTCATAAGTTGAATAAGCAAAGAATGCAAATATAAGTTTGAGTCACCACTCTCTCACTTTATTGTATCACTTTATTGTACGTGGACTTCACTATTTCACAAAATCATTGAATATGATTTTTTCAGCAGGGTTCACATACTAGTTATTACCATATTAGGCTGTGAGACACCGAGAGTAGAAAAGGGCGACACACTTTAAAACATTGGGACTGTCAATGATCACAACGACGTGTCGTTTATTTATGAACGACAAAAATGCAGGCCGTCTAATTCTTCATCTTACTCTCACGTCTCTTCTTTGAGCTCTTGCTCTTCTCCAAAGTTTCAGAGGTTGCAGAGAAAATGGGGAGTCACTGTCGATGGTTTACAGAGAAAAAACTAGGGTTTGGTCTTCTCAAGCTCCGGCTAAGGCCGCCAACCGGAGCTTCCGCAGTGGGTCCCACCATCACCGCTGCTACTCGTCTCCATTCCTTCTGCTCCTTACCTTCTTCTGATCCATATGACCTCCCGAAGCTGGAGCCCTCAAACGACGCCGATTCCGTGGCGAAGCTCCTTCTCCACCACCACAACCCGTTCCACGCCATGGAATCTTCTCTCCAGCTCCATGGAATCTCTCTCTCCCGGGACCTCCTCCACCAGACCCTCCTCCGGCTCAAACACAATTCCAAAATTGCCCTCGCCCTCTTCCACTACGCCAAGCAACTCCCGAACCCTCCTCTCACCTCCGCCTCTTACAATCTCCTTGTCGACATCGTCGCCAAGGTCCGCCAGTACGACGTCGCTTGGCAGCTCATCCTCGAGATGGAGAGCTTCGGCCTCGCCCCCACCTCGACCACCTTCCTCATCCTCATCCGACGATTGATATCCGCCGGCCTGACCCGGCAAGCGATCCGCGCCTTTGACGATATTGAGACCCTTGTTGGGACCAAAACGACGTCGGGGGATTTCCACTTCTTGCTTGATACCCTTTGTAAGTACGGGTACGTGAGGGTCGCGGCTGAAGTTTTCAACAAGAGGAGAAATGGGTTCGGTCCCGATGTGAAAATGTACACTGTTTTGGTCTATGGGTGGTGTAAGATTGGCCGGATCGACATGGCCGAGAGATTTTTGAGGGACATGGTGGAGAGAGGGATTGAACCCAATGTTGTCACGTACAATGTGTTGTTGAATGGGATTTGCAGGCACGCGAGTTTGCACCCGGAGGAGAGGTTCGAGAGGACGATAAGGGATGCAGAGAAGATGTTCGACGAAATGCGGAGCAGAGGGATTGAGCCCGACGTGACGAGTTTTTCGATCGTTCTTCATGTCTATAGCAGGGCACATAAGCCGCAGCTTTCGCTTGATAAGCTGAAGGAAATGCGAGAGAAGGGTATTTGTCCGACTGTGGCGACGTATACTTCGGTGGTGAAGTGTCTTTGCTCTTGTGGGAGGCTTGAGGATGCAGAGGACTTGCTTTACGAGATGATCGGTGACGGGATTAGTCCGTCTGCGGCGACTTATAATTGTTTTTTCAAGGAGTTTAGAGGGAGGAAAGACGTGGAAGGTGCTTTGAAGTTGTATAGGAAAATGGAGGAGGAGAATTTGTGCATGCCTAGTGTGCATACCTATAACGTTTTGGTAGGGATGTTTTTGAATCTGAATCGTTCGGAGATTGTACGTGAGATTTGGAACGACATGAAGGAGAGTGGGACTGGACCAGATTTGGATTCATATACGATGTTGATTCATGGGTTATGTGAGAAGCAGAAGTGGAGAGAAGCTTGCCAGTTTTTTGTGGAGATGATAGAGAAGGGATTCTTGCCTCAGAAAATCACTTTTGAGACCCTGTATAGAGGTTTAATACAAGCTGATATGCTGCGAACTTGGAGGAGATTGAAGAAGAAACTTGATCAAGAGTCTATTACGTTTGGTTCTGAGTTCCAAAGTTATCAACTTAAGCCTTATAGAAGATGATATACCGGTGCTAACAAGAATTAAGCGATTAAAAGTACTAATTTTTGGACACTCGAGGTACTAGACTAGAGCAAAGTTTTTGTATTTAATTCAAACCATTCGATGATTCTTCATGATGGTGCTAACTGATGGGTTTCCAGCTAGTACCCTTGGAAGCAAGACCTCGTGCATATCAGGTGGTGTTTTAACTCTTATTTTGGACGGAAAAAAGGCCGAGGATTAACGTGTGACACAAAACAATAGTAAAAAGTTTGGGGAGCTAAATGATACATTAGAGAAAGTTTGGGGACCCTCAGTCATATTACCCCCATAATTTATTGTTGATGTAAAAATGTAATGACGACAAGTCCTACGAAATTATTTGTAGCTATGAGATTTAATTCTCGTGGATAATCGTGAATGCTCATCAATAATTTAACCCCATAGATAATTAGAGAAATGACTTGTGGGAGGATCCATTCTACGTAAGGTGTTGGATGAGCATTAAGGTACAGATTTTAAAATTGACATAATACAGCAACAAATCGTTTCCCAAATGCTACATTTTTCCATCATCATCAATAAAGACGAGCATAATTGTATGTAACATCAGATGAAAATTGCATTTAAAATTGACCATATTCTTTTTTAAGTGCAGTTGTATTGAGCTTTATCGGGCATCACACCCATATTTTTCAAAGATTAACAAACTGGCTCCTCCATGTCTTTATGATTATAGTTTCAAGGTTCGGAAAATCATCCCTTCGAGCAACTAAACTTTATTTTCATCAAAAAGCCGGAGAAAACGAGCAAGAAAACAAAAATCTTCCCGAAGACTTGACTACAGCTACTTTAACCTGTAGTTACTCATACTACGATTCCAGTTTCAGTGGTTTGAAGAACTTCCAATCTCATACCTTTCAGTGAATAGATCTTCATGCAATTTAATACACTGAAATTAATGTCAACTCCTCCTCCTATGTTTCTCCCTCTTGGATTCTAAGCCTTCCTTCTCGCTGCCATAATGAGATCTAATTGGGGAGACCCTGCTTCTGTGACCATGATGTTTAGAATGCTTTCTGCTGCTTCGGCTCTTTTCTCGAGAAGATTCTTTCCTCCTCCCTCTTGATCTAGAACGGTGACGATGGTCACTGGATGAATCACTGTCTGAATCACTGCTTCTATGCCGGTGTCGCCTAGACAGTCTTCTACTCCTTTCGTCTTCTGAAGATGAAGTGGTACTTGAACTTCGCCGCCGTGTTTTAACTTTCCTATCCTCTTGATGAATCTTTTCTGGATTCACTTGATCATTATTATTCTTAGAAGAAACAATCTCAGCTACTCTACTCTTGGCTGAGTCGCCATCAATTGGTTCATTTTTCTTCTGTCTGCCATCTTGAGCCATCTCTTTGTCATGTAGAACCGCAGGATTTATGGGACATTCACTTGACACATTAGTGGTCAAAGGAGGCTTAGCTTCAACATGCAGAACATTGTCATTTCCTGGATTTTCATTAACGACCTTCTGGGAAGCAGAAGGCCTCGCTTTGTTTGTTGAGTAGGGTGGATCCGGGGGAAGCTCTAGACCTAGTTCCTTACCCAAGGACTCCAAGAAGTCACCTGCCATCAAACGGTTTAATGCCGTATTAGCTGCTTCGACCTTCTTTTCTGGATACTCCACTTTGTTAACAATAGGGATCGCATCCTCTTCTTCATCTGAATCATCAGAGAATATAGCCTGCACAGATAAAATTGTTTCAGACGGAATGGGGCATATCATACATATAAGCTTAAGCACCTAAGAATGAAACACCAAGTCTGGTGAAACCATTCAGAAAATTAAAAGCCATAACAAAGCAATAAAATTTGTATCCAGTTCTGTTGCGAACAATTTATAATATTACCTTGTATAGGTCAACTGGCCTCTCCACATTTTCAACCGCTACCTCAACTTCTATTTCTTTGTCAGATACATCTTTGCTTATCCCTTGGGCATCAATTTGAGGTATAGCAAATGAATCTCTATTATCTGCTGTTGTTTCTTCAACGTTTTTTGCTGTGACAGAATCAGGTGTGAAAATAAGAGTATCGATCTTGCTACGCATCCGTGGAGCTGGTGGTGGCTGCAAAAAGAAACACTTATAAGCTATGACGTTGAAGAAAGAAATTTTAAACTGAAGCTCTCGTCTTCTTGTTTTTATTCACTTTTTGCCAAAGAAAGTGAAGCTTTTATCTATAATGCATCCACTTAATGACAGAGATGCAATTTGCATACCATGTGTTTAAACATTGATTAAAACGAAAACAAGGAACTGTAATAATCATGTTGATATAAGTTTTTATATAGAAAGGATTCTACATACTCAAGATCAGGGGACAAATGATAACGAAACTTATGTTTTTTTCTCTTTTTTTTATAAAAATTAAAAAAAAAAATCCATCACCACTCAATAAAAGAGAAGCTTCTGTGTATTGGTCCTAAGCTGGTGGCTGCAAAAGGAAAAACTTCTAAGCTATGATGTCGAAGAAAGGAAACTTAAAATGAAGCTTTTATCTTATGTTTTCTCTTTTTTCCTGCTAAACAAGTGAGCTTTTATCTATACAATGCATCCACTTGATGACAGAAATGCACTTTGTCCAGTGTACACTATGTGTTAAACGTTAATTGAAAAGAAAATAGGAAGAAAACTAAAAAGACAAGGATAAAGGATGAGAAGATACTAAAGACGGATCTTTTCCCCTTCTTTCTTTCGGGGGAGGGTAGAATGAAAAAGTTCAAATTACTTGGGGATCAATCCATGAGTATTACAGGTTTAGGGATTGATCTCCAAATAAATTTGAAGTTATTCCTTATATAATAAAGATGATTCTACATATTGGAGAGCAGGAGACAAATGATCATAAAAATTATGATTTTTCTTTTTAATTCCAATCATCAGTCAATAAGAAAGAAGATTTTGCATATTGGTCCTATTCAAGATAGGTACACAGGACCGAGAAGCAAGAAAGCAAAAGTACCTTCCCCATGTAAGGATCAATAAGATCAAAACGCTTGCATAACATAGGTGAAGGGTGCCATTGGTATTCTCCCCGTTTTGGATACATTTCCTTTGAGATGTCAGCATGAGTGTCTTCAGCTTTCTGCTTCCAACAATTTCAAGTAAACAATTCGAGTTCAAAGCTGCAAATTAAAACTAGATACTTCAACTTAAAAAAAGGTTAAAAAAAACAACAATTGAAACACCTAAAACATA
Organism: Parasponia andersonii; assembly: GCA_002914805.1. Classification (NCBI taxonomy): domain Eukaryota; kingdom Viridiplantae; phylum Streptophyta; class Magnoliopsida; order Rosales; family Cannabaceae; genus Trema; species Trema andersonii. The sequence continues at coordinate 34,976 of JXTB01000116.1, forward strand.
CCTCCAACCCACCGGAAGTAAACCGCATCCCTCCAGTAGTCAAAAACTCAGCAATATGTTGTGTAGAGGTCTTGGTTTCTTTACCCCGGGTCCCCTTCTCTATTGCCTCGGCTGCAGCCTCAAAGTCCAATCTCTCACGAGCACGTGCTGCTTCGGACAAATTAACAGCTCCAGAGAACTGGGTAGTTCGAAGCCCTCCTTGGTACTTTTCCTTGAGAAAACGCTCAAATCTTTCTTGCTTTGCAGGATCTTCTTTGAAGGGTTTCACAACTTCTGGCAGTTCGCTCTGCTCTCAATACAATATTTAAAGTTAAAATAAGCATGAATACTCTTAAGAAGATACATAACCAACATATACAAGCATTACAAAGCTGTGCACACAGAGAATAAAAGTTGAGACAATTACGAAAGCCTAGAATATGTACAAGTTTCAGAAGGAAGAGGACAGATGTATGCGACTCACAAATGATGCAGGTTTGGTAAATGTATCAGAAAGATTGTACTGCAGATGAATGGAATCTGAGGAAGCAACAGATGGATTTGCATCATTGGAGCTTCGTTCCAATGGCCTCTCTCCTAAGATTTTTCCACGGCTCTCTGCTGTCAGCTTCGGCAAGCTTGGGGATGCTTTCCCATCCAATTGATGCTTTTTCTGGTCGGCTCGCTTCTGCCGTGCCTCCCACAGCTTCCTTACGTAATAATCATGGCCATTTCCTCCAAGGAGGAAACTAAATAGTGGATTTGACTGATTTTTCTCTCTGGATATATCCTCAAATAGTTTACCGCACCTAGCCACTAAAGTTGCAACCCCATCAATCAAGAGTTTCAAATTATTATCCTCAGGAGGAGAAACTTCTGGCGGACCAGCATCAGGAACCTTATGATCAGTCTCAAGAGGCCCAGCAAATTTATGGCAGGGTACAAAGTCCTTCGGAACAAGAGGAGGATCAAATCTGAGGAACAATTTCCAAAGTAATGGTTAATAAAGGAGCAAAAACAGGACAGAACTGAAAAATAAGCTTATCATTTTATTGAGTTACATAAAAGTCATTAATTGTGAAAGCTCCTCAAATAACTAGCGTAATCCATAAGTATTGCAAAATGACATACAATTGCTGACTACCATGAAGAAAATAAAAGATAATGTTCACAAATAAATATCTTAACTTCTGATTATTCTTAAGAAAAACAACTGAATTAACACGTATAATCATGAAATCACAACCATTTAATTACCTTTCTGGCTGGTAGTCAGCATTTGATGCAAGTCTAAAACCAAGCAGAACACCTCGCTCATTTTTAATCAACTTTCGTTTATTGTCCACCATCGATTTTGTTGAAGGTTCATCTATTTCTTGAACATAAGTCTCTTCAAAGTCATAATCTGAAGACCAAGTTTATTAGCAAAAGAATACCTTTTAAATTAATATGAACTTGAAGTTAAATAAATAAATAAGCATCCAAAAGAATAAGCTCCGTATGAGAACTGGACAGCACACAGACGAAGGACTTGAGTGGACTATATTAAATTATTTATCCAGTCCAATTTTTTGTACTATTTCAGACTGGTTCGTTCCGTCACCTATAAATCAAGTCCTATCCCAATGCTATGAACATGAGTGCCTTCATCCATTCCTAACCCACATCCCTCAATTAGCAAAGTAAAGTTAGGCAACTATAATTTTTTTTTGTTAATATATATATATATATATATATATATAGGATGAACAGGCGTTGATACCAACCAGAGGCAAAGACATCCTCATCTTCAGCATCAAGTTCTTCAAGAGCTCCAATGCCAAAACCAGGGGCAACCTTTCCTGCTGATGAATAATAGACTTCATATTAACCATTGCAATCAAATAGAAGCTTTCAAAAGAAAATGGATCTATGCGAGCATATTATCAATAATATAAAGTGCTATAACTGATAATGGCAAACAAAGACATGTCAATCAAACAAATAATAGATCTTACACTTGAAACCAAAGAGACTATTTTTCACTGAAAGAGCTTTCCCATACTCAGGGTCCCTGTTATCAGAAATGCGCGATCTTTTCCTTTCTGGAGATGAAATAATAAGATAAAGAATCGTAACAATATAACTGCGGGAAAACTAGACAAAGAGTATGCTATGACCTATTGGCATGAAGAAATTACGTACCCCTAAATTCAGGAGCATTCTTATAAGGGTCAAAACCTAAACCATGCAAATCCTGCTTTGGGGTCAATCCATAGACCTGAGATAGTGAATAAAAATTAGGCGCAGCCCTGCTATTAAAAATAACTCTTCCTGAGATTTATACAGATCATGAGAAGAGGAGGAGAAGAACAATAAGAAGACTAGCTAACATATTAACCACCAATAAAGGAAAAATGAAACTTAAGGGACAGAGCAAAATGTGATCACATTCTGGCCAGCCTTGAACTCAAGTTACGAAAAACTACATCGATTTGAGAATTGATGCATCAAATCACTATCAAGAACCATACAAACCAGAAAAATTAAATAAGTAGTGGTTACAGCCCAGTCCCATAAATTCTTTAAAAATGTAAAAAAGAAAGTACCAGCAATGTGGAGCAAAGTGAAGAACCTACCATCTCCTAACTCCACACTCCAAATCCCCTTACATCACAACACTGTTGCACACATAAAATTACAGAGACCTTACAATTGAACAACATCTTTATGCTAGAATAGTCAGATCAGCTAAGAAACCAAAAAGATAGCCTTGAAATTCTATTTTAAGATCAAAAGCACTTGACTTTCTCCATGTTAATGTCTTGCCAATGGAATACAAAGTCCTGATGACCAATGTTATAGTCACAATACTATTTTCACATTTACAAAAATTGACCATCTACAATACTGCTATTCATTAGAAACCCAAATTCCAGAATATCATGACATAGAATGCCCATCCTCAAAAAAGGGATTCAAAAAAATAAATAAATAAATAACACGCTATCAACTATATGCAAAGAAAATACTCACACATGTTCCCTGAGACGAAATAACTTCATCACTAGCAGGCTGCTCAATATAGTTTTCAAGGTCACCCTGAATAGATTCAGAGTCAGCAGCCTGAGCTTTTGCATCATCAGAAGAAAATGCTAGAAAAGCTTTACGTGCTTCCCTCTTGACATCTGCATGTAAATTACAAAGACAGGGCAGTTTGACAAATTTGGTCAAATTTTAAGCAAATTGTGGTACAGTGAAAACAATTAACTGATTGGGTTTATACTTTAACCTTACTTCTATACGAGATTTTAAAAATGCTCTCAAAAGCATACACATGCGTGTATGAGGCACACAATTTTTAAACTCTCTTAATTTTTTATTCTTTTCTATCTATTGTGCTACAAGTTATTCCAAAGTATAGTATGAGTTCATTGCCAAAATTAAATAAATAAAATATAAAATACAGCACAAATTTTAACCTACTAATATTACTCCAATTATATCCCTACAAGTACCCACGGTCCGAGGAAACATGAGTCTAGCCTAAGCAATATCCAGAAATCTCGTACCTGATGTAGGTACCTTATGTAACACCAAAAAACATGGCATTGTGACATGTGATTTTACATGCTCGGTAATACAAAGAGAAGGGAAACTTCTTAAAGGCTAGCAATGACCGAGCACCCATAACTCAGAAAGACAAAAAATTTTGTAATGTCCACTGTTTGTGTTGGCGTCAGAAATTGTGGAAAAGCAAAATGCACCCTTGACAAGAATAAACGCACAATACAAGAAATTATGAAGTTTTTTTTTACAAAACAATCAAAACAAAACAGCTCTCTTCCCATTTTTAGAACCACTAAGATCGAAGTCTGGAAGTATACTAACTTCAAAAGATACCCAAAAACAAAAGTAGAGAATAATTTCTGTAAGAAATCTTGAATGGAATTCATTGTGCAACATACCATAAACTGAATTTGCATGGGAATCCTTGATTGAACGACCACGCCTCCACCCCATCTTCAGCAGCAATTTTACACCTAATTGAAAGAGCATGGAGAAAAACAAATCACAATCTGCAATGATTATTTTGCAGAAAAACAAATCACAATTTGCAATGATTATTTTTCACAACCACTAATCTAAATTGATTGAAATAAACCTATGGACTCTGTGGCTGGAAGAACAATTTCATCAGGGACAGGTCCAGGAATAGCTGATGGCCTGCCCAAAAAAAAAAAAGGTGTAAGCCAGAATAATCATGATGCTCTATATCAAGAAAATATTATCAATAAAAAATTAAAACTAAGTAGGTGCACGTCCAAACAAGACAAATGAAGATCAAGTAAAAAGCTAGTATCAAATGACTTGGACCTGAACATAGTCAATGAAATCAACTGAAAAGCTACAACAAAGTTATACAGACCTACAAAAAAGTTGCTCATATGCATCATGTTCACCAAAAGGTGAAAACAAATGCAAAAAGGAGGTTACTAAGATGATTCATCATCAGGCTGACTGTCTAGAGTAACAACAGGATTGTTCTCAGCAAAAGATATAGGAAGGAAAAACAAATGTGTACATCATATGTACCCTTCTTATTACCAATGTGTTCCACAAACAAAAATTCCCTTTTTATTATCAATGTGTTTGCCAGAGAATTACATAGCAAATTCAAACAACACGAATGAAGTTGAATACCCAAGTAGAATGGACCCAAGTACAGTAAAAACGGTAGTTTTCATCAAAATGAATGAAGCTACGTTATACATTCTATAAATACGAACTTCCCATCCAGTATGGTTAAAATCAATAACCATACCTTTGATAGTTTGATGTTCTAAGTTAACATTATCAACTAATATAAAGAAGGTAGTAGAGGTGATTAAGCCATTGCCACAAAAGAACGGTCGAATACTCCCAAAATAGTAAACACTAACCTTTTCTGTTGTTCCTTCTCAGCTTGTCCGCGAGCAATTTCTGCAGCTGTAAATCCAAATGTATCAAACTGTGAGGATGTTCCCAATGATTGACCTGCCAATTCCTACAATGTGATATGATGGGCAATTATCAGATTTTATTTAGAATCTTAAAGTGAAAAGTTTTCATGTACATTCAAGAATTTCAATGGACATTCCCACTAGGATTCTGGCTAAACAATGTGTTAAGGGTTACTATAGTCTATACTTAGCAACATACAAAAATTCCCAAAGATATGCTCTATTCATATTTTATTCTCCTTTTACAAGAAAAAAGAAAATGACACCATTTTTGCTAATTTGTGTTGAAAACAGTGTAAGGAAAAGGTAAAGAAGGGAAGAGAGGATAAATCTTGTCTGGCTAATGAATTTTTTACAATATTGAACAGTTAAACAAATGTCAATAATCAGGACACAAAAATACAACCTTCAATTTGGCCAAGCCTTCCCTCTTTTTGGAGAGAATCTCTATACAGATAGAGGGAAATTCTAGCTCTGCTCCCACCTCCCTCCACTCCTCTCAACAATGAAGCATATAAAGAATATAATTTTCAAAAATTCTCTTCCTCTCTTCTTTTTCTCCACTTCTCTTAATCCAATCACATTCTAGCCTTTTAGGAGATGATTTTCCAATAAATTATTAATTCAAATGACAGCTTTACTTTTTCCATTCTCACACCTTACCACCTGAGTTCTAAGTTTTAAGAGCACATTACCCTATGTGGCTATATTCTCTTTTATACTTTTCTTTTCTAAAAAAAATCACAAATACATAATAAATATGTCATTCATCAACTCACAAGCTAACCCAAATTTTAGCCTGTCATAATTTGTTCAGAAGTAAACAAAAGGACCATCCATGTTCCAAACCAATTACGTCAGTTTACTAAAATCTTAAATTAGTCCAAGAAAGATGCATTCACATTCATTCAACTCAACCTGAATATTGCTAACTAACCTATAGTTTAAAGTTGAAAACAACATTTTGCATGCTAGTGTTCCCACTTGTAAATTTTCACTTCGTTATTGAAACACGTATTAGACACTTAAAAAAGAAAAAAAAGGCCAAAATGAATTAGTTCAAGATTCCAACAGTTAAAAACCATGTACCATGCTTACCGATTGAAAACATATTAATTGAAACAGTTTTTATCAAAGCATAATAAATTAATGCATAAAGAAACATACAGATTTCTCATCTTCATCTAAAAAACTGAAAATGCTCTGCTGTTTGACTTCAGCCCTGTTTTTCCGTGAAGATACAAATGTCTGTGGTGTCCATCCTGCATAGTTTGTTCAAAATCCTCTCAATCATTAGCAATAAATTTCTCAGGACATAAACAGCACATTCTTACTCAGAGTAAGCTTTGACGTACCCTCTTTTGAGCCCACTGTATTGAAATAACCAGCAGAATACCCTCCCGTAAATGCTCCATGGAATCTTCTCCTTCCTTCTTCATCCCTGACCTGGCCACAGTAAAATGAAATAAAAAGTAAACTAGTAGTCTTATTAAGTATAACAACCAGAAACCATCTTCTCTCATGAAACTAATAGGAAAATTCTACAACATTTGACACCAAGATCAGTAAAATTCGCATGAGAACCGGAAGCTCCCCAATACTAGTCAACTGCTATGTTCCAACACGACGGAAAAACTTGTATTGCTACTGATAAAGGCCATTGGTCTCTATTTTTATTAATTTTTTTCCATTACACTAAGATAGACACTATTAACTACTTAGACAAACAAAAACAATTTGGGATCAGTTGAAAAAAACATATATATATATATATATATATATCTTTTTCAATCTTATCCAATATCCATACTAGCCCAGCTTTCACATTCAATTTCTACTTTCTTCAATTTATCGGCAAGTACAAAAGGTAGTGTGAGCATTTCATTCAATCATTACCCAAATAAACATGAAACGCCAGTAAAGCATACCCCGCACAACATCGACTCAGAGTGAATTCTTTAGTTCTTAGCCTTACTCCACTAAAGCAGAAACAATCATACAAACAAAAACCCATTACTCCATCATGTTTTCTCTCTATTTCTCGGGAACCAAACAGATAAGCATGAAAAGAATACCTCTTGCTTCCATGAAGGGAGGGTTCGTAGCTGACCAGAGGCCTCAGCTACAGCTTTCTTCTTACGACTGGTGACCTCTTCCTCACGCTCAATCGGTGTTCCATAGAAAACATAGTCTTCTTCGTCCGAATCCATTTTTCAAAATTGCTGCTCTTGGATCAAAATTGATTGAAGGAAAAAGCAGAGAACCCTAATGAATTCGAAGAAAAGAGACGAAGATGATGAAATTAGGGTTTCAGACTTGAATCGTGTACTAGTTTAGAGCTAATGAAAGCATCTCTTACAGAGCAAAATCACTGATAAAATTATTGTTAAAAAGCGAAGAGAAGAGGAGAAAAATGAAAAACGTAGCAGGGCAGGAGTTGATGAGTAAATATTGAAAATTCATGGCCCAAAAATAAATTTGAGAGGTGTTTACTTTTCTCCTTTTTTTTTTTTTTCATCAAAAGTGAATTATTGGCCGGTTTGATATCGCTGTGTAGCGCACCAGGTGTGCCTCTGTGGGCCTGCAGTCAGGGCCCAAGGCCTCACTCAATTTGTTTTTCCTTTTTTTATTTTTATGCTAAAAATAAATTTTTCTCACTTATGCCCCATTAAAATTTACTTTTACAACTATGTCCCAATTATAAGTAGTATTTGGTCACTTTTATTCTACTTTAAAATCTATTTATTCATTTTTCACATGTGTTCTAAATCTTTTTTTATCCAAAAAAAAAAGTGAAGATAATTCCTTCATGAGAATATAAAATTACAAAAGAAAAAACTTTTAAGATGTGTTCCACAGTATCATTTAGATGTGTATTATTGTAAAATTTAAGTTACTTTTTGTATCGAATTGTATTTTAAAAATCAATTTATGCCTCCACTAAAAATAAGCCCAGCTCCACCACACTATGCAATAGTTGTGTTGTGAGCAATAAGCAGTTATAAGAAAAAAAATTTAAGTATTTATTAAATTTAATTTACAATATTATTGTGCTACTTAAAAACAACATCTTAAAAAAGAGTATAAATTTAATACTCGTACATTTTTTTTCCCTTAAGATACATATATGACTTATAATAATAAAAATTAGATATACTTAAAGTTAATACGTACATATAAAAAAATCTAAAAGTTAGTATGAATATACAAATTATTACAGATTAATTGTACATAAATAAAATTCTAAAAGTGTACATCAAGTAGTTATGAAATAAATATACATACTATAAATATAGTTTTAAAATTTAATACCTTATAAAATATAGTATTTCAAAATATTTCATCGATATTGAATATAATATCGATAAATAGTCGTTAATTTTACTTATATAATCTAAACTGTTATGAATATATTCCAAATCATACACCAAATGTGTTATATGCATTACAAAAACTAGAGTATAGGATAAGTTTAGTTTAAATATAATTAATGAGTAAATAACTTTATATGTATATTGAAAAATAACAGAATTAAGAAAATTGAAGTTATCTAGAAAAAATCTTATTAATATTGTGAATATTTATATTAAATCTTTAATGTATATAATTAATTGTTAATTTATATATTCGATAAACCCTAAAGGAACTACAAAAAAAAATATTATTATATGCATTTAGGGAAAATATTAATATAGTACATTGACCCGAATTAGGATAAGAAGATTATATTATTTAACTGAAGTTATCAATTTATCAAACATTCGTTTATAAAAGTTTTGTTGTATTTGTACTAGTACTAACATAAAAGCATTTTTTTAATTTGTTAAAAATAGGGCTACTAATTTTCTATACGGTACAAAAAAATGACACGTATAATGAACATGTTAATTTTGGATGAATCCATTTAACTAAAAAATGACTTGTGTAACACATTTAACTAAATATATCATTTTCGACATGACATGACACAAATATGATACGTATATTAACATTTTAAGGTCTTAAATTTTATTTTGGTCAATTATAAACATATTTCATATATTTATTTTGATTAATTAGTGTATAATCATATTAAATAAGTAATCGTGTCAATATTGCGTAATTGCATCAAACATGTCATAATCAAATATTTATATATATATAACATCTATTATATTGGTTAATCGTATCGTATCATGTTACACATATATTAATTATATTCGAATTTAAGTTTATAAGACGTTTAAGTTGAAGTTGTTGTAATTATGTTGACCTATAAATAATAAGATAACACGAGCCTTATCCATATACTACACGTGCCATATTAGAAAGTTGTGAAAAGAGCTGAGATGACAATAGTCATTTTTCATTATTTATCATTGACGCATTTTAAATTCGCAAAATTTTTTGATAGCATAACCAAATGGTGTACAATAGTAAAATTTGAAGTAGATCTCATAAAAAAAGGGTAGCTTAGTATCTAAATTGAAATTTTAATGCAAAAAATGATACCATGTTGGGCAATTGTGCGATGAACTTAAAAAAAATAAACTACTTTTTTTTTCTCAATAAAATTTAACGTATTTAATTTTTTAAGGAAATATTCTTGATTTAATATTTAAAAACAACAAATAGAAGTTTTTTTTTTCTCTCTTTATCGCTGCTCGGTTTCGCACGAGGCATAAAAGCTTTGGAGCTAGCAGTAGGTGACTCCTCTGTCGAACAAGGATCTTCCCTTTCTCTGGTATAGATTTTTTTTCAGATTTTTTTTTTTGTTTAATTTTCGAATAGTTCTTCCATCTTGGAAGACAATCATTTACTTAATTATAAATTTAAAGTGGTCTTAATAGATAAGGATCTATAATGATTTGAAGTACTATTGCAGTATCTTCTTTATTAATGATCTGATTGTCCTATAATTTTTATTATTTTTGATTCAAATATAGAAAAATTGTTACTGCTGAAGATAAAAATTAATAGAATCTCATACTATTAATTAATAAGAAGTGCCAAGGTAGATAATGAAAAATCAAAATGAGTTATTAAAAAATTTTATTACATTTTTTATAAAATTTTCGTTGCAAAAGTATCTATGTAACTCAATTTGTTATTGTAATCTTTGAGTTTTAATAAATTTTTTAAAAAATACAACAACGGCCAAAAAAACAATTTATGATTATGAAAATTTCAAAAAAAAAAAAAAAATCCCCACAAGTGACGGTCACGGGTTCGTGTGTGAAGATAATACGTAATAGTGTATATCTAACAAAAAGGATTCTTAGGAAACAAAAAAAATAAAAAAGGAAAAAATGAGAATGAAAAAAGCAAAAAAAGAGCAAAAAAGAGGGAAAAAAAATCCAAACGTTGACACCTCATCACGGGCCCAGTTTCCGCGTGCGGTCCACCCCTCCGACCAGTTGATCCGCTCAAAGTGAATCTCTATTCGACGCGGTAGCGAAGCGCGTGGTAGAGTGGAAACTGAACGCGCTCTAGGGGTTGAGAGAGAGGGGGGGGGGGACTGACCTTTGTCCTAATCGCCTGTGAACAGGAACTGGCGCTCTTATCCTGAACAACAACAACAATAACAACAATGTCCCTCCCTGATAAATCCGTATATCAACCATGCCCCTCCTCCTCTTTCTCTTCATGATCTTCCTCCATCGTCGACTCGGATCTTCAATTGGTTGACTCGTCGTCATCTACGCCCTCATACTGGCTTTTGTTCTTTTCACTTTTCAACTCGGTAACTCGGTGAGTCGAATATCCGATTCATCCCCTGACTTTTTTTTTTAAATGTTTTTTTTTATTTTTTTAAAAACTTTTAATCTATTAGTATTTTTCATCAACTATACATATATATATATATGTATATATATATATATACACACACACACAGGATTATATTTTGATACATCAATTTTGGTTTTTGAAGGTTAGAGATGGACCCGATGGACATCGTCGGGAAGTCCAAGGAGGACGCTTCGCTTCCGAAAGGTAGGCTTTTTTTTTTTTTTTTTT
>JXTB01000116.1:46124-75026 GCA_002914805.1 Parasponia andersonii
AATGGTCATTGTGAATTTTAGGTCTGCTTTATGTAGCACATTGATTTTGATTATGCTTACGAGCTTGGCATGCTAATTACAAAGAAAGGAATCATTTTGAATTGAATATATCTTTAAATAAATTTTTTTCTTACCCTAATAAATATGTTTCAAAAAATTTTGGAAGATGACATGCGCAACAAGAGGAATATCAGCCATTTTGTTTTTTCTTGGGAGGTTGCTATATGTTACTTCCATGCAATAATAAGAATTTATTGCTTTGAGTCTGATTCTGTTACAATATTATATAAGCTGCTACGTGTTTGTATTAGCTAAGGTTAAAAAGACTCCTAACCCAGCTGAGCATCCAAAACTTGTTGCCGTTTTTCAAAAACAAATTTGTTAGACGCAAACATTCTTGACTAAGAACTTGGTGTTTAGTATTAAATTGAGTTTGCTTAATAATATAGTGTATTGCATTATCTTACTTGCTCATAGTTAATTTGTGATTTCTTGTCAGCTACCATGACTAAAATCATTAAGGAGATGTTGCCTCCAGATGTTCGTGTTGCAAGAGACGCTCAAGATCTACTGATTGAGTGTTGTGTAGGTGAGTTTATGTACGTTTTTCTTTCTACTTAATCTAACATCTACACATGTTTTCCCTAAACAAACAACGTTGTTTATTGTTTTATTCTATAACTTGGTTTGAAAAATATCCATGGTGCCATGTCAGTATCAATGTAAAGCATTTTCGTAAATCAGCAATAATGTTATAAGTTTCTGGGAATAAAGCAGCAAATTCATTGGTTGACTAGACACATAAAGTTTTTTGAGCATCAAGAACCACCTTGTTTATTGCTAATTTCTGCTACATATCTTATAGTAATTTTTTGCACCCAAAAGATAAATTCTTTTTGTGTGTGTGTTTATATACTTAAATGCTGCAAACCCCAAGGGGTTGGCTCAGTGGTGAATCACTTGGACTTAGTGCCTCATGAAGCATTAGGTCTAAAGGTTCGATTCCCACTGAGTGCTATCAATTCCTTGGGGCCACGTCGGTGGGCCAAGGGCCTGAAATTTCCCGGATCCATGTGGAGGGGGCGCTTTGCATGGATCCCGTGGATTAGTTGGGGCATAGGCCTCGGATATCACGGTTATCAAAAAAAAAATATGCTTAAATGCTGCAGGTTTATATGTTGTCATCTATTTTCTTTACGTGCAGCTACTTGTACTTTTCTTAATTGATGTATGTTTGAAATGTTGCAATTAATTATTGAGGTTTAATATCACGATCATATTGTCGTTTTGTTGTGGTTGATCTGATCGTTGAACACTTGGACCCATGATTTCTCTACATACACGCCTAGGTTAAATTTTAATGAATATATTTTAGCCTTGAGGTGACATTAGTACCCTCAATATCATCTATATATATATATATATATATATATATATATATATATATATATTTGGTTTAATCTAATGCATACCCACCTTGCATAGCTATATATAACTACCATGATGATGGTAAAAGTGAATCGAAATTGGCTTTTTTGCCAGGGACTTCTAACATGTTTTAGATTTATCATAGATGTTCAAGTTCCTTAAGTATTTAAGACAGCTTTTTTGCTATTCCATGTTTGTGCAGAGTTTATAAACCTCGTTTCGTCAGAATCTAATGAAGTTTGCAGCAGAGAAGAGAAAAGAACGATTGCACCCGAGCATGTTCTTAAAGCTTTAGAGGTATTTAACCTATCTAAACATATAATTTTTGTGTTTAAATTTGCATCTATCGTTTTAACTTCCTCAATGGACTGAGTCTGTATTCACAGATTTCTAGTTTACAGGGATTTCTAGTCTGTATCTAGTTGAGTTTAGCAGTAGTTATGCTTTTATAAGTTAGCTGATCGTGCTTGATATGGTGTTTGTCCAAGAATCATATAGCAATTTCTATGTTTTCATTCTGCTGGTCTTTCCGTTAAGATAGGATTGCTTGTAAAATTGTAGTGCATATTTAAAAGTTTGTATTGCTGATTTGTAAATGTGATTTTATTGTCAGGTTCTTGGATTTAGTGAGTACATTGAAGAAGTTTATGCAGCATACGAACAACACAAGCTTGAGACCATGGTAATTGTTATTTCTTTTTGTGCTTTTCTAGACATTTTAGGAAGGCCCTGGGTGCAGCAGTTTATTCAACCAGTGGTTTTATGAAAAACTTGTTTTGCCCCCATCCATTTAACTAGCACACACGCACATCAAGGTGTGTTGGGGATCATTTGATTTTTTGTGATTAATTCCCTAAGCATGCTTTATACCTAATATATTGTGACAAGAATAACTCATATAGAAATAATTAAATGTACTATGACATGGCAAGACATATAGAAATAATAAACTATGACATGGCAAGTCCAAGCCCAAGTGGCAAAAGTTCATTGGAAAAGGGCCACTTTGTCCCAAGTCCAAGCCACATCATCTATGAACCTAGCCAAACATGTCATTTAGCTAAATCAACTTAGCCAAATGGCATGTCGCACACCGGATTGAAGTCAAAGCTCAAGTATTTCTAGGAGCCTTTAGAAGACATGAGGTGTCAAAGCCCCATTTGTAGACAAACCAAGCAGACTCTAAAAATTTCTAGAAGCCTAGACGTGTTAACCTCGGTTTGGTCAAGCTCTTGTTCAATCAGACATGAACAAAGTGGTGTCAATTTTTCAAAGGTCAACTGCTCATGTGTTAAACCTATGAGGACAAGTGTCAAACCTTTTGGTGATTAAGAGAAGTCAACTTATCTTTTAAGTTATTTACACTAGTTGACGTCTGATACGAACCCTGCCAACTTGTGACGAAACCCAAAACAAGAATGATGTCTAGGACCGTTCTACTTTCAGATTCGAATGGAAAACCTCGATCCAATACCTATAAAGAGATATGAACCTTGGTATAAAGGAGGACGCCACAATCACAATCAAGGATGAAAAACTCGATTAATAAGTTAAGGAATGAACGCTACAGAGAATTATGAGAAATTCGAAATACTTCTCAGTGAACTAAAGAGATATTGCTCTCAATCTCAATGAATTAACGTCTGCCAACTTTCATTAAGCTAATGGCTATTTAAATACATAGGTAGCACGAAATTGACAGCTAGAAAGAAGGGTCCCTTAATTATAAGGAGTTTTGACACTGTCTTTATAGATCTTAATATATAAGAGGTTGACCTTTGAAAGGTTGACGCCTCTTTGCTTGTGTGTCGTTGACCTAGAGGGTAGGAGCCTAGAAAAATGCTTGATTAGTCTTAAAATGAGATTGTCACACTTTATGGCTTTTAGAATTGTTTGAACTTAATCTCAACCCGATGTGTTACATGTTTTAGCATTATTTGACTAAGCTAGATGACATTCGTTTGTAGCCTCATGGGTGATGCGGCCTGACATTCTTGATGATGTGGCTGAAGGTGGATCCCTTTCCAATGAGATTTCAGCATTTGGATGTGGACTTCCTTTTCATAGTCCACTAATTATTGGTAGTCACATAACTTGTTAGGTCTAATACATGTCTAGGAAATTTATTACAATTCCCCCAAAAAAAAAAATCACCAAATTAAACGTGGTTCTTAAGAAAGGGGCCTCTAACTAGATTGTATTGTCTTCATACACTGTTATACTGATAAGTCTGGGGTCCTTTCAGCAGGATTTAAGAAGTGGAAAGTGGACCAATGGAGCTGAAATGACAGAGGAAGAAGCGTTGGCTGAGCAGCAACGGATGTTTGCGGAGGCACGTGCACGAATGAACGGCGGGACCGCTGGCCCAAAACAACCAGAACAACCTGACCAAAATTTAGAGAGCTAACTTTAGGATTTTCTTGAATTGTAGGCAAGCATCTGAGACATCCATTTTCATTTTGTGCTTCTAATACCTCTAATATTATTATGTACAAAAACATTTTACTAGTTTGCTGGCCTATGTTAATATGCACTCTGACTTGAATATGTATTCTCTTTATGGATCCATGTCTATAAGTTAATGTAATTAATTATTAAGCGATCGTCCAAATCCACCGGTCAGAAGTGTATTTAATTATTTGTTTATTATCTTGTTAAATGGGTTACTAGTTACTACCTCTTTTTAAGACGGCATTATACGTCCATGCTTCTAGCATGGTGATTGTTGGCATTTTGTCTTTTGTCCAGTTCTCATATAAAATGAGAAAAATACATAGTGCAATGGTTATGAGTGAAGACCATTTTCTTGCCTTGGTCCTTTTGGAGCACCAAGCATGGTGTTAGGTCATGCCATGATGGAAATGCTTTTCTTGGAAAAGAAATATACACATTTATATAGTTAAAGTGAAATTCCTTTCATGTGACAAGGCCACTTTGACATGTTAAGATACATGTGCCAAGTAGATTTCACTGGAGTTGACATCTATTGGTACCATGAGCTAGAGTCTCGATACTAGGCAAGACACTAGTACTTCAGTTTAAATTTAAATGTAGGGGTTGGCCTTAAGCAGCTGCCAAATAAGAGTCCACTAAAGATGACATGTAGTTAAACTAGTGGCTTTATGAGTCTACAAGACAGCCAACGCATATGCTACTGTTAGAAGGGTACGAGAGCATTAAATTGCTGTTTCTTGGCTATGGTGGGTGGTCGTTTAAACAACTGCCAAATAAATACAAATGACATCTGGTGGAACCAGTTACACTGTGAGTGCTTTTTGGTTAGCCGGCACATTAGTATTATAAGGTACTTATGTGATGACAAAATGTCATTTAACAATTAGTGCATGGATTTGAACATCAGATTATAATAATCATCACAGAAGTAAATAATATTCATATTTGTGTTGATTTAGAATCGTTTTGTAATGATGAAGTATTATTTGCATTGCACCTTATGGTAAAATTTTTCTTGAATCTGATTCTTTTGAAGCTTTTATTATAGTCGAAAGAAACGATATGCCAATTTAGTTTTTTTTTTTTTTTGGGGGGGGGGGGGGGGGGAATAGAACGGAAGATCTTACTAGAAAATACAATCCGATTAATCTTCTAACAAAAAAACAATTCTTATTACAGGTTAAAACAAACTTAGCAAGAGAATGTGCAACAATGTTCTCTATTTGCGGATGATATTGAGAAACAATAATGTTCTCAAAACCTGTAGATTCACTTGATAAATGTTCACTCGGCAAATGTGATGTTTTAGTAACATTCATTAGCGATGAAGTTTTATTATTATTATTATTTTTTTCTTTTAACCTTAACGTAAAATTTATTTTGAGTTTGAACCATAGAGAATTTAAGGCTAATGTTGTAGCTCAAGCACTCTAAAGAAATTAGGAGGGGCCTCGTCACTTATTAGAGGATGACCCTCAGACTTTTTGGTGGGACCAATCAGATAAGGAGTTGTCTTGGGTGGGGTCCCCACAGACACAGAGGTCAAGTCAGTTCGCAGGTTGGTGAAATGTAGAGTCTGCACCCAACATTAGCCACGAAAGCATTGAGGCAACTGTAGAAACCCCTGGCGCACATTCTGCACCACAAGGGGTATGTGGTGATGTATTCTACTGTATCTGTATTCTATCATCTGGTCCCCTCCTTCCCTTCTGATATATGCTTTGCCAAATTGTTTAAACACTCAATAGTCTTTGTTTTTTTTTTTTTGGCGAAAACACTCAATAGTTAATAGTGATGGCAATTTGACCAAAGATTTTTGCAACAGTAGTGTCATATTGTTTTAAAATAAACCCACAACTTATCAGGCAGAGATTTATACTGTTTTACGCTATGATTCTATGACTAGTGTATCATATCATGACCATAAGATATTTGGAAAATATTAGTTTATAAATGTTTTGCCGTTTCGAACTAATTTGATCGTAAATAGGATTTTTGAAAAATAAAAAATCTACTATGTCCGGCAGATCTAGACATAGATGACTTAGATACAACAAACTCGCATTTGTTGCTAGCAAACCTTCGAGCAAAAAATATATCTTATGATATCAATTCTTATATATATATATATTTATGAACTTGGGTGGGATTTCAAATTTGGGACCTACCTATCTATTAGGAGCATTTGCATATGATACTGGTATATGTATACAAGTATTAACTCGGGGTGGGATTTTAATTTTCAAACTTATGACCTCCGTATATGGAGAAACCACATTCCGTAAATATATATATATATATATGTATATGTATATATAATTACATAGATTAGGCACATTTTTGGTGAAAAATGAGATTGATATTGCTCGTGGGATTTTGTGGTTTTGGCCTTTGGCAATAGCTTAGAACTTTATGACTGTATTTAGGGAGAAATTCAAGTCAAAAGAGAGATCAGTCAAGCAAAATCCCTCTCCATCTCCCTCTCTCACTATCACTACGTCCCTACCCCACAAGAAAGTGAAAATACACACACATTGTCCCCTTAGATTCCTTTCTTTTCTACTTGAATAAATCCAAACCCAACTCCTCTCATTCTCTCTCTCTCTCTCTCTCTCTCTCTCTCTCTCTCTCTCATTTCCAAAATCAGTTTGTGGGCCACCCTTTGTTTCTTTTGTCAGGATTCTCCGGGCCTAATCTCAAACGACATCAAAACCAAAATCAATAAAAGAGAACACACCACATTTGTGATTGGCACACTCTCACTCAACACACCTCCTTTTACTCTCTCTCTCAAGTACTACTACTACTACCACTACTACTTTCTCTCTCTCTCTCTCTCTCTCTCTCTCTCTCTCTACACAACACCCCCCTTAAAGCTCTCTCTTCTCTTCTCCTCTGTATCTCCATTCACGTAGATGAAGACGACAGTCATGGCCAAAAACTCTCTAGACCACTCCTCCTCCTCCTCCTCCTCCTCCTCAAAACGACACTTCCACTGGACTAAGAAGGTCGGAAACGAAGAAAACGACGACGTTGAACCTCCTCCATCTTCCTCCTCTTCCTCGAACTCAAAATCTTCAGACCAAGTACCACTAGAGACCAAACTTCAGTCCGAGAAGAAGGAGGAGGAGAAGGAAAAGGACGTGGGTCCCACAACGGACCCAGACCCACCTCCACCTGGGGCTCAGGCTCCCCGCCGGAAGCTCCCAGCGGTAGCCGTGGCCCGGCTCCGGTCGGTTCTCTCGGCCTTCGGGAGGAACCGGTCGGGCCTGTCGTCCGGGCTCGGGAACCGGGTCGTGGGCACCCTGTTCGGGTCGAGGCGGGGCCACGTGCACTTCGCGTTCCAGAGGGACCCGAACTCGCAGCCCGCGTTCCTGATCGAGCTGGCCACGCCGATCAGCGGCCTGGTCCGGGAAATGGCGTCGGGTCTGGTCCGGATCGCGCTGGAGTGCGATAAGGTGAAGGAGGTAGGGGTGGGGGTGGAAGAGAAAGAGAAAAGGGGAGGAGGGGTCAAATTGTTAGAAGAGAATATTTGGAGGACTTATTGCAATGGGAAGAAATGTGGGTTTGCTACCAGGAGGGATTGTGGGCCTAAGGATTGGAAGATTTTGAAAGCTGTGGAGCCCATCTCAATGGGGGCTGGGGTTTTGCCTGGGATTGTTGGAGAAAATGATCAAAATGGGTCTTATAATGGAGGTGGAGGTGAGCTCATGTATATGAGAGCCAAGTTCGAGAGAATTGTGGGCTCCAGAGATTCTGAAGCTTTCTATATGATGAACCCAGATAGTAATGGAGCTCCTGAGCTTAGTATCTACTTGCTTAGAGTTTGAGATTTGGTATACTTGTTCTAGTTTCTACTCTATCCAAGATTCCAAGAAAAATTATTTCCACTTTTTTTTTTCTCTTCTTTTTCACTTTATTTTTTTTTGGGATATTTGGAGAAAATCGTTAGTGGGGTTTTTGTATTTTGTTAGTTTAGGTGGAGGGCAATACAAATATAACGTGACGGTGTTGGTGGGGTCAATGAAGGTGTATATGTATAGTGTTTTTGTATTTTTTGTTTTTGGGTTCAATCCCTTTATTAAGTGATTATGAGACAAAGAGGCTAATGTAATAATGACTGTTTTGCATTTTAGTTAAAGTTTTCTTTCTTCGTTTTCATCGTCATACCGTGCTCAAGTTAGTATTCATTTCAAGCTTTCAATTAAGGATGAGAACAAAAGGATGGGCCAAACCTGTCAAGTAATGCCTTCTTATATTTGTTTTCCTTGTCAATATCTTGGGAATCTATTTTCTTATTTGGGATTTTGTCCGACTAGTACTAGTGAGTAATATTCCATGAAAACTACTGCTATTTGTACTAAAGGTTCGGTTGGAGTGGTGCAATGATAATGATAATGATAATAATAATAGTAATAGTAATAAGAATGAAATCGAAAAAATTATAATAATTATATTATTTGGTTGAGGCGGTGGAATAACAACTGAATAGATATTTTTATGTTTGGTTAATTGTGAAAAATAATGTAATTAGTTTTATAATGATAAAAATATTCTTCATTTTAATTATTTTAAATTACATTTAACATTCAATTATTTCATTAAATTATTTTACAATTAGTATTATTTTAACTTATTAAATTATTTTATTAATTAAATTATTTTATATTTAGCATTAAATTATTTTATCAATTANTTATTTTATTTTATTATTTTTAAATTATTTTATTAATAATGTTTATTAATTAAATTATTATTTTATTACATTTTGTTAAATTATTTTTTAGTAATTAAAGTATTATTTTATTAATTTTTTTATATTTAGTATTACTTTAATTTATTAAAGTTTTTTTATTAATTAAATTATTTTACATTTAGCATTATTTTATTTTATTGTATTATTTCATTAAATTATTATTTTATTAAATTATTTATATTTAGCATTATTTTACTTTATTTTATTATTTATTTTTTAATTAAATATTTTAATTAAATGATATTCTATTCCATTCCTCTTTATTCTACCTAATTTTGTAATTTTGAGTGTAATAGAATTCCACCATATTTCATTCTAATAGAAAGACTTTTCTTGTTTAGATTTTCAAATCAAATAATAGAATTGGGTCATTTTGGAATTATTTCCATTCTATTCTATTTCATTACTCCCAACCAAACATGACCTAAGAAGTAAATTCTGGGGAAGACGATGAAAGAGGTCTTTGTCTATTCACTCACACAATCGTTTGGTTTGTCTAAAAATGGTTCATAACTCTGTTTCTGAATAAGACATTACGCTTTAATGGCATACAACAAACTGCAATAGAATAATCTTTCATTACTTCTTGGATGTCCTTACCTTTAAGTATTCAAGAAAATATTTACTTTTTTGGGGTATACATCTAAAAAGTAAGTGCATAGTGTTATTTTTGCAACTTCACAGCCTAAAAGAAAAATTAATGACACAAAGAAGTAAAATTGTCTCTTTTTTGCCTGGGTGGGGCAAGGTTTTGCAAGGACAGCTTCTGCCATGGACTGATGGACCATATATCTTCAATGATATGTTCATTGTCTTTCTTTCCTTTTTTGAAACATTGTCTCTTGTTTACTAACCTGGTCATTTTCTTTTCCCTGTTTAGCTTGGATCCATTGAGCAATCATGTTCCACATCCACACATACTCCATCCCATAATTTTTATTTTTATTTTTTAAAGCATTTGGTCCAAAAGTATAAGGTGTTACCAATCATTGCTTTTGATATATATAATTTAGTGTGGGAATGATCCCAAGAACATTTTATTTAAAAACTAATCATAGAAGTCATCAAAAGCAAAATACAAAAGGGAAATCAAAACCCAAATTCCTGACAGCAGAATTGGCTTTTCTCATATTGTTGACTGCTTTTTTTCCCTCTCTCTTTCTTTCTTTCTTTCTTTTTTTTTTTTTTTTTTTCCCTGATTTTTTGGGTACTTCAGCCACGGGGAATAATGCTTTTATCGACCTTGGTGTGTTGATTCTCTGCTAAATTTAGACTACCACCAATACCATTGTTAATTACAACTTTTTATAGTTATGCCTCATAAATTGTAGCCCACCATCTGATAATCTCTGCTAATAAATGCAAATCGCATCTTTTAACCGACTGATATAAAAGCAACTCGACTTATCATACACTGTCAAAAAGAAATATATTATTTGAAGTTTTAAATAGTCCCTGAACTTTAACTTTATTCCTAGTTTAGACCCTCAACTTTCATTTATATCGTTTATATTTCCTAAATTTTTGTTTAAAATATCATTTTCAATCCATCTATCAATATCTCACTGTTTGGGCCAATTTTTATGGAGAAAAATGCCCACTTAAGTAGACTTTAATTGATAATTACATGATAATTCTTAATATTATATAGTAAAATAACAACTAAGAATAGAAAGATAATGTATAGAAACTTCAAAAAAAAAATTGGTCTCGTTCTCTCACATCAAATACAACAACAAAAAAGTACTTCCATTCCTATTATATTTAATTCCTCGACAATTATACATGTCATTTTCTCATTCCCACCTAAGTAGCCTTATTTTTTATGAAAGCTTATTATATATTTTGAAGAGATTTACGTTCTTTAATCTCAATGCAATGCTTAATATATAAATACTGTCATAATTTATTATATTATTAAAATATAAAGCTAAATAATGAAATCTAGATATCAAGTACCATTCCTCCCTCTACTCTTTCTCTAAAATGTTTCCAAGTTTGCAATGCTATTATGTCATTTTATGTCAGACTGTCACACTCCTAGTTTCAAGGCTTTCATCAGGCATGCATTTTTCATTTCTTATTGAAAAAAGAAAAGAAACATTTTATTCAGAGGTTGTGGCCTGCAGCAGGGACAAAAACAAATCCCTCAAGGGGATTATCTTAGCACATAAACCGAGGATCATTTTGATGATCATCTATTCATCATTATTCAAAAGATTCAAAAGTTGGCTGCTCTACATCATAAAGTTAGCCCACTGCTTTATACCATTATTATCCCAATAAATGCCAATCTTTACTCTTCATCTTCCGCAAAAATATATAAACAAATAGAAAATAAAAACTTAACGAAAAATAAAAAGAAACCAAAAAAAATTAAAAAAAAAAAAGGAAGAAGAAGAAGAGAATTAAAGTGTTTTCATGGTGGTACATACCTAAAAAGCCCATAAACAATCACTAGTTGTGTAGAGCCGTTGTCTCTTATTTTCCAAATCTTTTAAGTACACAAGTGGTTTTTTAAACTCTCTCTCTCTCTCTTTTCTTTTCCTTTTCTTTCTCTTTTTTTTTCCTTAAAGAATTTTTCTAATTTACTTACAAGTAGGTCCTAGTGGGCTCTTTTAGGTTACATTTGTTAATGATTTTTTGAGCCAGCATAAACTAATTTTAATAATGTCTATAAAATCTGGTTGTTATAAGATTTTTTTCCCCTCAAACAGTACTCAAGAGGAGTTAATATTGTTAACGTCATGCTTTAAAAAAAAAAAAAAAATTATCCCGAGCTTTGAACCCATCCCAATCCATATGGCACCTTTTATCCTTGAATGTGGGTCTCAGTAAATATTTTTAAAAAAAAAAAGATTTGGCCAAATGAAAGGATGACGCGTAAAATTCCACCAACCATGATTAAGAATACTGTTATATGCTTAATGTTGACTTATGTTTCAAGTCAACAATGGAGGTGAAGAACCTGAGAGTAAGGTTATGTTTGGTTGGAGGGAAAATGGAGATAGAAACTCTACAAAAATTTTTATCTCTAAGTTAGAGAAAAAAAAGAAAGAAAGAGAAATTAGTTAATAAATAAGTTTAAAAAGTAAATTATCTTTATATATTAATTTTTAAAATCATTAAAATAAAAATAAAATAATTATTTAAAATAAAGAATTTTTTTTTTTACATACCAAATAATTATAAAAAAAAAATATATATTTTTTTCATCTTACACATTTTCTCTCTCTTCTATCTTTTCATTCCTTTTCACTTTCTTTCCTCTCTACCGACTAAAATTGTGACTTTCTTTCCTCTCTGCCAACTAAGATTGTGACGAGGGTAACTTTGTCTTTGGCCGAGGTGTCTAGGGCTAAATGCATAAAACTTAAAAAAATAACGCTATTGTTATTCCCCTTAGTCCTTACTAGTAAATGTTACTTTTAGTTTGTGCCTACGACTACCACGAAGGCTCTGTTAGTGTTGCAATTGCTCTATAGTATTTTATTTACTGTTTGTTGGTCTCACCAATGGTGATGAGTAGAAAGCCCGTTATAAGCCTCAGTGTCACACTACATTATAAGACCTTTTAATAAACAAGGTAAGACATTTGATAAAATTTCTCCCTTAAAAAATAAATAAATAAAAATTTCGAAAAAGCATAGCTAGGCCAGTGCATAAGAATGCCAAGCTAAGTGCTTCTAACAACCCATTCTTTCTTCTTTTTTTTTTTAATAAAAAAAGGCTCTAAATTAAAACTTAAAAGAGAAAACGAAATTGGCCATTGTAATTATGGCCAGCATTTTGTTTTAAACCAAGCAAATGGTGGAGGACCATAATATATAGGACCAATGCTGAAATGCTCACTTAGGTTTAGCTAACCTTTTGGGGCTATATATATTATTTTTCTAAGTCTAGTGCCTAATCTTAATGTACATAATAAGCTGAGTGGTTCAATATCTTAACAAGCAAAACGAATGATTACCATCGTCGTATCTAATCATTGTCATAAATAGTTGATGAATGATGTGAGTTAATGCCAAACAACATGGCAATGGGCCATAGTCATGTTTAGCAATGATAGAAAATATGGGCCCCAGAAAAGATTCTTGGCCCGGCCCATTTTATGCTCACGCTGCTTGTGGTTTTTAATATTGAAGTGCTAATTGAAAATATAAAGAGAAATCGGGGAGCTGGTATGTACATTAAAAAACGATAACTGAAACATTGATTTGGAAATAGGTATCTACGGTCACCACCGACAGGTGATGGAATGAATGTCTGGTTGTTTGGACCAATTATGATGCAACACACATCATCCTACAGTAGGCAATTTATATATATATATATATTAATATGAGCGCATAATGTGCTTAGAAGTTAGCACAATAAATGTGAGATCCACGTGTAAATGTAGGAGCATTGCTCAAAATTTTGTGTACGTGGATTTGACATTAGTGTCTAGTGCTAAACAATACGTGTAACATTATGATTTTGTCATTTATGAGCAATAAATTGTATAAATCTACTATTTATAGGATGAGGGTTAAGGCAAAATGGCTTCAAGAGAAAGCAAAATTAGCAAAATGACATTCCTCCTTTTATACACATCTAAGTGTAAAATAATGGTCGTAGTGTAATTTTGGTAGCTCAATAAGATTATTTTGTAAATAAATTTTTAGGAAAGTCATTTTACAAATAAGCGTTTCTCTTAAAGTCACTTTACAAAAGACCTCGTCATCTATTCTTACCCTTTTCTGAATTGTTTCATGTGGGGGTGGTCTCCCATTTGCAGAATCATAAAATCAACATAACTTTTAATAAGCAAATGCATAGCACCTCTCTTGTTGGTGTGGATTTTCTTCTTTGAACTAACATGCGTTACATGCCTCCGATTGGTCCGCTGTAAAAGAAAACAAAGCCTAGGTTTAGCGTAAGTGCTTGTCAGTATAGCTTTGATTAAAACTGAACTTTTAAAGATCTTATTTGGGGCATCGGTGTGGTCTGCGGTGTCTACCAAATTTCCTCCAAAAATGGTATTAGAATGATAGAGTAGCGCAAGAGTGAAAATGACAAGTAGGATTTTGGAAAAACTGTAACGAGCTACTGTTTTGGAGGAAAGAGGTAGCATGCATACCAACTTCTATGCGGTCAGATTGTATCTGTCATTGTCCTAGTCGGATGTTCTGTAGCAATTCACAGTAATTGTGGCCTTTACGATATGTCGTTTTGTATGCCTTTCTCCATTCCATGTGTTGCTTTCTCGTTGGGTTGGAAGAAATACACCTAACACCTCTCAAGATGAATTTGGATGGATGATTATCCTAATTAAGGTCGCCCATTTTATATATCTATCAGAATGTAATTAGACAAATGCTTTGCATGTTCTAGGAAAAGTAACAATACTAGCTGAGCTTTAGAAACATAATTGTTACCTCCCAAAGAAATTTCTGATAGGGATTATTATGCAATTGCAAGGCATTTGGGGTACCAAAATAAGAAAAAGAGATTTACAAGGACAAGAAAAGAGTGATTTTCAAGGAATAAAATAAATAAGTGAAGACAGTCTTAATAAAATGGTCTATAAGTACAAGAAAAGACTGCAATAAAAACTTTGCAATTTTGAATTTAAAAAAAAAAAAAGAAGAAGGAACTCATTAACCATGTGGCAATCATTATGTGAACAAGTACAAAAAAATAAACAATTGAAGCTACAATTTGAGGGTCAATTGAATACATAGGCATACAAGAAAAGAAGACACAGCAGTAATCTTTCTTCCATGTTGAACTGACAACATATACTTTTTTGTCTTTCCACCTTTTGAATCTTTCTTTCCAAAGAAGTAGCTTTCTTAAAACTCTCTTCTTCTTCCTATGTCCCCCGATGTTACCTTAAACACTCGGGCTTTTGTCTAGCAAAACCTGGCTGAATGAGGTAATTTACGACGTGGGGTCCAAACAAGAACACAAACCAGAAACATGGATATGCAAACTGCATCAGTTGATGAACAAACAAAACTCGTATCATAACATAAAAGGACATAAGAGATTGAGGGTCACCAGGAGTTTGATCACCATTTTCTTCATGTTAGAAGTAACATTTTAACGTGTCTTTTATATCCATATATGCTTGTGTTGAATTCTAAAATACGTGAGGATAAAGAAAAAAGAAGCAAAAGCTTAAAGATTACCTGAAGAAGCATAGAAGGAGCAGCACCGGGTTCGGAAACAACATGGCTTCTAGTTTTTCTTCCATTAAGTGTAGCAATGGATGGGCTGTTAGCTGTTGTTATGTCCCAAAAGCTTCGTTTCTTAGCTGTTGGGACTGGTGAGCGGAAGCGGTGACTCGGGCTCTTCAACTCGCCAGCACTCGGCTCACTTGGCCTCAAACTAGCCCTTGTGACTACCCTTGTCGCCGCCTTCCTTGACATTCCTTCTGGTGGTTTGTCACTCTTCCGCGAAAGATCGCAAATGATTTGATCCTTTTGTTTCAGCTGCAAAGTATGGTCTTTCTTCATTCTCTCAATTTCGGACTCCAATATCTTGACAGTCCTCTGAAGCTCTCTTACTGCTTCGTCAGCACCCTTTTTCCTGGACTCCGGAGTGAAACACTTCCCACCTAAGAAAGCGGATCTGGTTCTCCTTTTCTCGTTTGGTTGGGCTGTAGAAGGAGGAGTCATGAGAGAGGTGACTGAAGAAGGAGTTGGAGAGAAATTCGCAGCCAAGGACTGCGCCTGAAGTGTTATGAGCTTCTGTTGCTGACAAGCCAATTGCACTCGCAGATCGCGGTTCTCTTTTTGTAACTCAAGCAATAACTTGGCCTGATCAGTCTCAGATTCTGGCGCTTGCTGTATTTCCTCATTAGCCTCGCAGGCCTGCCAGAAGTCCAAGAATTTTTCAGAACATGTCTTACTAAAATTGAAAATATCTTAGAACTCTTTCAAAAATGAATGGAAACAGTTACATTACAGAAATGAAGATCAATAGTGAAAAGTTAGGATGATGAGAACCTTGGTCCGGATTTCCTTGGCGCGATCGGCCCAATGAAGGGTGTTTTGTGTTTCACCAAATGAGAGATTGCTGGGACTGATATTAGCTATCATAACAGTGTTACAAGCACCTCCTAGAGAGTCCTTGAGAAGTTGGGTTAGCTTTGAGTTCCTATAGGGAATGTGCTTCTTACCCTCAACAAGGGCATTGATGCAGCTGCTCAAAGCAAGAAGTGACCTATTAATGTTGGCACCCTCAAGAGATCTAAGTGTTCTTTGGTCTGTGGCAAGTGCTCTCTCTGACCCAGCAAGATCAATCAGCGAGAGCTTCCCCACTCGGTTTACCACATTCATTGCTTCATCTTTTACTCGGTATTCAACTAAAACCTGGATGATGTCAAAGGAAAGAAAATCTTATAACTCAGAATAGTATTCTTAAGAATTCAGAAGCCATCTATCGCTTAAAAGTAAATACCTGTAGGATGGCATGAGAGCGCGAAGAAGTTTCATTGACACGAGTTGGTTCGGTTGTCCGGTTGTGGTTTCCCTGTTGGAGCAATGCCATTACCTGTCACAAACCAAAGATAAAAAAATTACGCATAGTCTAATAATCCCATTCAAGGATTTGGCTTGCTTGGTAGCACTTGCATTCTTTGTTTTTTTGTTTTCTGAAAAATGAAAAAAATAATTCAAATTTTCTCAAGTAATATCTCGAGAAAAGAAGAAATTTACTCTTCATTTCATTATTTAAAGAAAAAAAAAAAAAGAAAATGAAGGTATCGTCAAGCCATGTTTAAACCAAGTAAGTTATCAGCGAAAGTGAGGAACTCACTTCATCAGTGGAGTAAGCTCTGTACTGTGTAAGACCTGCTGCTACAATCCCCTGCAACACATTTGACCAAAATTTTGTATGTGAATAAAGTGGCATTCATAATATGCTAAGCCATTTCAAAGCAGATTTGATCTTCAAAAAGCAAGCAGATTTGATCTTCAAAAAGCAAGAAGCAAACTCACCAATGAATATATAATGTCAAATGTTATTCATCTGAAGGGAAAAAAAAAAACCCAAACCTGTTTGTCTTCTCTCAAGACCAAAGGCCTTCCAGGAGAGAGCAAATCCCTGACAGTTTCATTATAGACCTCAAGATAAGAAAGATGAACTACATGGTTTCCATCACAGCTCCTCTGCCTTATTTTGGTGAAGAGGTCCTTAATTGCCAAAACCATCACTCCTGGATTCTCCAAAGTACCAAGCATAGTGTAAGTCTTTCCAGCTCCTGTGGCTCCATAGCAGAAAACTGAGCCATTCCTCCCCTGCAAAACTGCTTCCACAAGCTCCGCGGTTCTGAAAAATTCAGTTGACAATTTCTCGATTAAAATTTATCCATTAAAGGAGGCAGGCTTATTATTAATGTTTGTTGGAAGCAGATAATATCTGGGTGATACAAAGAATTTTGAACAAAACACTCGCATTTTGCCTAGGATACTCCTGCAGAAGAAATCTCGTGACTTATTAGCAGTAGATGGTCTTATTCTTTTATTTGGTGGATCAGAAAATGCAAACAAATTCAAATAAGGAAAGGAAAAGAACTTAGGACTTCTTTTAGTTTTGATTTCCACCATTATTGACCTGAGGAAACAAACGTCAAATTCAACTCATAATCATAGTACAATTTCTTTAATTGGGTTGAGTTTTACTCTTACTGCAAACTAACAAAGCTGGATAAGCAATAACTAACTACATTAATTTTCCCATTTTTAGAAGAATGAGCTAAATGGTAATGTTCAAACAAACTCAAAACACTTTGATCAAAATGGTAAAAGTTTGATTACAGAACTTTGTTCTAAATTTAGGCAACATATAGAAAGCAAATTATGGGGCCAAACTCTAGTATTTTCAACAAAAAGATTCAACAAACAATAATTATCCAACGAAGAGTTATTAGCAAAGAAAAAAAAAAACCAACAAAAAGTTGAACATGTTTAGTACTCACGTAGTGGAATAGACTTCTTGTTGAGTAGTGGTATCTGGAAACGAAGAATCAAAGGTGAAATGTCTTCCCCGAAGCCTCTTTAGCCTCAGATAGTCATTTTCATTGGCAAACTCAGTCAGATAAACATCTCTTCTGTTCACTATTCTAACACAACACCGAGAACCCATTTCTTTTTCCTTCTTGGCCATTGGCCTAAGCCTCACAAACACAAAAATCCGGCTCCCCCCGATTCTGGGTTTCGCCGAAACAGGCTCCAACTTCTCCAGTTCTTGAACATTCTTCTGAAAATCCGCGCCTTTCGTCTCCATTTGCGGCGCAGAGTTCCCCATTGAGAGCTTCCGCGCCACCGTTTTCGAAGCCGTGGACTTTTTTGGACACGCCGAAAAGCTCACTATTCGATCACCTCCACCGCCGATCACCGCCGCATTCTCCTTGGCCTCATGATTTTGGGGCTGAGGGAGCACGTAAGTTCGCGTAATGGTGGAATTAGGCATTGAATTCTCCCTCATCACTTGACTACTATTATGCGGCTTCGTTTTCTTCTCTTCTTCGTTTTTACAAGAACCCTCCTGAAGCTCAACGCTCGGGTGGGTCTTGAACCGCTGGCTTTCCGCCGTGGAAGACTGGTTCTTGAGAGCCGCCGAAGCTTGCTTTTGCTGCTCGTACAAAAGGGTCAAAGCTCTCATCTTCTCTTTCAATCCATGGTGTAAGTTTCTAAATGGAGGATTAATGTTGCTCTGTTCTTGATCTGACCTGAGTCTGGTTCTCTGTTCTGGACTAGTCTCTCCATTTCTCCCCTGGTTAGTGAGCTGAGACCGAGTTGAAACGGGCATTCTATGATTCTTTTTCTCGCTATCCAAACATGCCCAGAAAATTTTCTCGCAAGCCCAGTTGAGTAAATCGGTCAAAACGTCAAAAAACTCAAAGATTTTTTTCCCGGAAAATTTCACTGAAAAAGAAGCTGAACTGAAGTGAACTGGAAAGAGAGGGAAGATCCAAAGATCTTACGTTGTGATTTGGGAAAATTAATTATGGGACAATCTGAGCCGTTGGATTGTGAGGAATGAACGGTTGGTAGCGAAGCGGGGGAACGATGGTTTTTGAAGGTAAATTGCTTTTGGCACTCCGCGTTTTGCTTCTTCCTCCCCACCAGACGGAGTGTGGTGATTTGAATCTTCGATGCGAAAGTGGAGTGGAAGTAGCAAAAAATGGAGTGGTTGTTAGGGTTGTGTCCTTTGACAAAATTTGAATTTATGTTGTTTGTAACGGTCAAAACTTAAAATGTAGTCAGACCCGAACGGTTAGCTATGTGGGAGAGAGAGAGAGAGAGACAGTGTTGTGGGGTCCATTTAGGAATTTCATATTGCACGGGAAACCTTGTCCTTTTTATAATGCGAAATAATTAAAGTAACAGTGTTTTACAAAGTAAGCAAAGCAAAGGTGTCGTTTATCTCTATCAGCACTTTTTATTTTTTATTTTTTTAATCTGTATCAGCATTTATTTATTTTTTTTTTTTAAATGAAGAAAGACCTCCCCAATTTACATGCATATTTAAGGAAATTAGAAGTTTCTGTTGGGTTATATATAAAACCTATTAAACATAGGTTCCGCGCTTTTTAAATAACAATCTGATAAAGTTAATTAAGTGATTTAATTATGGGTTCAAGAAATTACTAATTAAGTATGAGCTGTGTAATGTACCAATAAGAATTTTTGATATCTCTATTAGCTGCCAGCATATAAGAACATAACTATTAGAATTTTGGTCCTCAAACTAAATAGAACGTCACTCTTCTTTTTTGCTTCCATCAACAGAAAGATAACACATTGAGTGTACGTAGAGTATTTTGATAGTGGAAGACCTTTTACCATCAAGCTCTAATTAACACATCATTTCTGCTTATGTGATCATATATTTTGTTATCAAACACAATGGATCTAAGTTTGTCACGGTTTTTCTCTCAACAAATCTTTTTCAGATAATTTGGCGTGATAGATTCTAAAATTGTATTAGGTTTAACAATTCATCATACATATCTAATAAGTAGTATTAGAACGACATTTCATGTTAAATTGATTAGATAAATCATGCATGATTGAAGATTTCATAATCTATACCTATTTAAAATTCTAGGGTTTAGATTATACATGTACGATATGTGATTTATATGATTTGTTGAGTTATTTGATACTACGAGGATAAGATTTTGACTACGGGTCATTATTTTAAAGAATTAGGGCTTAAAACATCCAATTTTAGTGATTTTTGGGTGTTTTGGGCAATTTAAACGAATTTGAAATTGTTTAGATTTGTGCTAGAATAGTGTTTCTGGTCAACCGATTTTACTGTTTTGGTTAACCGAAAACACTGTAACAGGAAAGATTGATTCTTAACCTATTTGATTTTTGGGTCGATTTTTAGTGTATTTCGATCATTTTTTACTTAAATTATGGAGTTCTAACCAATTATCGACTTATTAAAGATTAAACAACCCACACTTTGTTATTGAAAATCCTATTTGGTTCTAGGATTGATATAGTGTTCAACCACTTTGGGAGATCGAAATTGATTTTTATTTGGTCGTTGTCAGAATCGGTCGACTGAATCAAGGTCTCGGTTGACCGAAAGTTGTCCAAAAATCATAATTTGGTCTTTGTGGTTTTTGTTCGACTAAACGATAGACCTACTATCAGATTCAGTCGATCGAAATAGTAGAATCAGTCGAGACAGGTGGTCGACTAATTCCAAAAGAGATTTTTTTTTTAATATTTTGGGCACTTTAATCAATTTTCTTTACACCATTTAGTCGACTGATTCCAATAGAGATTTTTTTTTTTTATATTTTGGGCACTTTAGTCAATTTTCTTTGCACCATTTATTTAAATATTTTGAAATAGATGAGTTAAAACAACATGTTGCCAAAGTAACCTCTATTGTGTAGATTTATTTATTTTAAAATATTTGAATGGTTGTATATTTATTGTTCATGTGAATAATTATCAACCCAAAAGAAGATGATTATTTGGTCGAATAATGAATACACCTGCGGTAATAGATATGTGATAGTTATTAAGTTTTCATGTGGACAGTAAATCAACCCAAAGGAAGATTTACTATCTGATAGGATTTACTGTCAATATTTGATTATTGCACTGAAGAGTACCACCTACAAGTTAATAAGTCGGCCTAAAATAAGGCTTATTAATATTGTTCTAGGTATCTTGTGATGGGAGCCTATCTTATAAGTTTATTTGTTGTATGTTATGCTAGTATATCTTATTATTTTGTATACTTAATTTATGACATGTTTTAATATGATTTGTTATTTTCTATTTTTGTTCTCTGTTCAGTTTCTACTTTAAATATATTTGCTAGTTTGGATTCAATTACTGTGCTTAACGATACAAACTTTAAAAGTAGAAAAAAGCACATTATGATTGTGCTTGGTTGCATAGATCTAGACCTTGCACTTAGAAAAGAACAGCATGTTTCTCTTACAGATGACAGTTCTACTACGACTGTTAAGAACTTTGAGTAGTGAGAATGTTTTAATCGCATGAGTCTCATGATCATAAAACATTCGATATCTGAGGCTATTAGGAGCACTATGCTAGAGGTTGATAATGCTGAGGCGTTCATTGACATAATTGCGGAACGTTTCCAAAAGAATGAAAAAGTGGAAACGAGTACCATACTAAATAATTTGTTTGCCATGCATTATAAAGGTAAAGGGAACATCATGGAGATGTCTAACCTGGCTTCAAAACTAAAAGTACTTAAGTTAGAGTTGTTGAATGACTTGCTCGTGCAATTCATTCCACTCTCTCTTCTGCCATAATTCAGTCAATTTAAAGTAAGCTACAACACCTAGAAAGAAAAATGGACTCTTAATAAACTAGTATCTCAGTGTGTACAAGAAGAAAATAGATTGAGGCGAGATAAGACAGAGAGTGCTTACTTAGCAATAACTTCTCAAGATAAGAAAATGAAAAAGACTAAGCATAAAGGAGCTACATTTAGGACTTCACAAAATAAAGTACAAAAGAAATAAGATGAGAAATTAGCTTATTTCTTCTACAAGAAAGTATGACATGTGAAGAAGGAATGTCCTAAGTATACCACTTGGCATGTCAAGAAGGGAAAGCTTCTGAGGTTAATTTTGTTTTTGTACCTAATCATACTTGGTGGATAAATACCGATACCACTACTTACATAAGTGTGTCTATGCAGGGTTATTTGACAAGCTATCCACCAAGTGATATTGGAAGATACATCTATGTGGGCAATGACGAAAGACTACAATAGAGGCTATAGGTCTATTTAGGCTACAATTAGATTCCAGTTTATTTTTAGATTAGGATGAGACATTCATTGTACCGTCATTTAGGCAAAATTTAATTTCTATTTCAATTTTGGATAAATCTGGTTATTTTTATTCATTTAGAAATAATAAATTTAGTCCTTTTCAAAATTCTAATATTATTACGACTGGTACTCTGATTGATAACCTATACAAAATCGACACTATTACCTCAATTAATGAGACTTTGCATGTCGAGAAATGTGGTATAAAAGCAAAATCATTAAGAATTCTTTTATGTTATAGCATAAGCAATTAGGACACATCTCTAAATAGAGAATACAATGCCTTATATCAGATGGAATTCTTGATCCACTTGACCTTATAGACTTCATAATTTGTGTTGAGTATATTAAAGGCAAACAGACAAATGTACATAAATTTAGGTACTATTAAGAGTTTTAGTGTCTTAGAACTGATACATACTGATATCTACGGTCTATTCCATACAGTTTCATAGAATGACCAAAAGTATTTCATTATATCTATAGATGATTACTCTCACCATGAGTACCTATATTTAATTCATGAGAAGTCACAATCTCTGAGTGTATTTAAAGCTTTTAAAGCCAAAGTTAAAAATAAAATTGACAAGAAAATTAAAGCCATCAAATTCAATCATAGTGGTGAATACTACAGTAGGTATGATGGATCCAATAAACAACGTCTAAGACTTTTTCCCCATTACCTAGAAGAATGTGGAATCGTCTTACAATACACAATGCAGGGAAAACCTAGTATGAATGGTATTACTGAGCAACGAAATTGAATACTTAAGGACATGGTGAGGAGTATGATTAGTCATTCTACCTTACTTGAATCACTCTGGGGAGAAGCACTAAACACTGCAATTTATATACTTAACAGAGGACCTAACAAATTAGTAGCTAAGACCCTATATTAACTATAGATAGACAAGAAACCTAGCATTAGATACTTATATATTTGGGGTTGTCTAGTTGAGACAAGGCCACACAAGCTACATAAAAAGAAACTAGATTTAAGAACAATAAGCTGCTATTTTGTTGGCTACGCCAAAAGATCAAGAGGTTTCAAATTCTATGATCCCTCTAACAGGTCAATGTGGTGACAGATATCCTAAGTAGAAAGGCGGAGCTGGTCACCTTAAGCAGGCTTGATAACACCTTGAGAGAGAAAATTAAGGAAGGACTGGAACACAACGTTCTTACAAAGAGCCTATTGCCCCTAGTAACGGAAGGAAAGACGAGACGTTTTTGGCTGAGCAACGGATTTCTCTATACCAAAGGCAATCAACTCTATGTGCCTAAGTGGGGTAGCTTAAGAAAAGAGCTTATCAAAGAGTACCACGATTCCTTGTGGGCTGGTCACCCAGGTCAGAAACACACTCTTGCTCTTATCAAATCTATCTACTACTGGCCTCAACTGAGGGATGATGTCGAGGCCTATGTACGAGCTTGTCTTGTGTGCCAACAGGACAAGGTGGAATAATAATCACCAGACGGATTGTTGGAACCTCTCCCCATTCATGAGAGGCTATGGGAGAGTGTTTCATAGATTTAATCACTAGCTTGCCTAAGTCAGAGGGCTTTGGCAGCATTATAGTGGTGGTTGATCGCTTTAGCAAATATGCCACCTTTATACCTGCTTCATCTGATTGTCCTACCGATGAGACCGTACGGCTCTTTATGAAGCATGTCGTGAAGCTTTGGAGAGTCCCATCAAACATTGTAAGTGATCGTGATCCCCAATTCACTGGAAGATTTTGGACAGAATCGTTCAAGCTGATGGGTTCAGACTTAAACTTTTCTACTAGCTTTCACCTCCAAAGTGATAGTCAGACAGAAAGAGTGAATGCCTTACTGGAGTTATACTTGAGGCACTTTGTGAGTGCTAATCAAAAAAATTGGGCAAAACTACTTGATGTAGCCCAATTCTCCTTTAACCTCCAGAGGAGCGAGTCTACGGGCAAGAGTTCCTTCGAGATAGTCATGGGTCAACAACCTATGACCCCACATGCCTTAACGATAAGTTACGATGGGAAGAGTCCTACAGCATTCAAGTTTGCTAAGGCATGGCATGAACAAGCGGAGTTGGCTAGAGCCTATTTGAACAAAGCTTCTAAAAGAATAAAGAAATGGGCCGATAAAAAGAGAAGGCATGTTGAGCATCAAGAGGGGGATTTAGTCCTTGCCAAGTTGTTGCCCCAACAATTCAAAACCGTAAGGAAGGTGCATAAAGGGTTGGTATACAAATACGAGAGTCCATTTCCGGTACTCAAGCGTGTAGGTAAGGTCTCCTATATGCTTCAACTCCCTGCTAAGTTAAAGATTTTCCATGTCTTCCATGTTAGCATACTAAAATCCTACCATGGAGATGAAGGAGATTCTTCAAGGGATGAATCCAAAAGAGGTCCTACTGCGGTAGTAACCTCTTTTGATAAAGAGGTAGAGTACATTTTGGCTGATCACTTGATCTGCTGACGTGGCGTTCCTAACTATCGGGAATACTTAGTAAAATAGAAGAATTTGTCCGAGACCGAGGCTAGCTGGGAGCATGAAGATGCTTTGTGGTAATTCAAAAACCATATCGAGCAGTTCAAAGTCGATGGCGCGACAGGGACATCGCGAACTTGAGTGGGGGAGGGTGTTACGCCCCACTCGTTTGGCTCCCAAAAATCTAAATGTTGTTGCTCATGGCTCTAAGGTCCTCTATATATACTACTCACCCAAAAAGATTGAGGAAGATCCTAGAACGTGGTAGACACTTCTAGAATGATCAAGAGAGGTCTTGGCTATGCTAGAAGACTCTAGTTAGTGCTATTAAATCCTAGAAGGCTCTAGATAAGACTGGATGGTGCTAAATGGGTTGGACGGTCCTAAAAGCTCCTAGAATGACTTAGAAGAGCCAAGATGGTGGGTGAACCTCTTAGAAGGATCTAGACCATGTTAGTTCTAGAATTCTCTATGTAAATATCTATGTAGATATTATCACTTTATTTGAGAATATTCTAGACTATTTGTAAGATCACGCCATTTGGCACGATCATAATCCTTGGTTGATTTAGGCTTTGCCTATATAAAGGACCCTTTGGGTTCATTTATATACAAGTCCCATTTGTGAGAGTTTTAAGCATTCTAAGAGTAATACAAAACTTTCATTCACATAAATTCTCTCATTCTTACTACTTTATTTCAATAGCTTATTCTAAGTCCCTTTCTTGAGTAGTGGTAGGCTGACTTAGTACGATGGACTGTGCTAAGTGCCTTGTATCAGATGAAATTCT
Organism: Parasponia andersonii; assembly: GCA_002914805.1. Classification (NCBI taxonomy): domain Eukaryota; kingdom Viridiplantae; phylum Streptophyta; class Magnoliopsida; order Rosales; family Cannabaceae; genus Trema; species Trema andersonii. The sequence continues at coordinate 71,358 of JXTB01000116.1, forward strand.
TGATCCACTTGACCTCATAGACTTCATAATTTGTGTTGAGGATATTAAAGACAAACAGACAAATGTACATAAATTTAGGTACTATTAAGAGTTCTAGTGTCTTAGAATTGATATATACTGATATCTACGGTCTATTCCATACAGTTTCATAGAATGACCAACAGTATTTCATTATATCTATCGATGATTAGTCTCACTATGAGTACCTATATTTAATTCATGAGAAGTCATAATCCCTGGGTGTATTTAAAGCTTTTAAAGCCGAAGTTGAAAATCAAATTGACAAGAAAATTAAAGCCGTCAAATTCAATCATGGTGGTGAATACTACAGTAGGTATGATAGATCCAGTAAACAATGTCTAGGACTTTTTTCCCATTACCTAGAAGAATGTGGAATCGTCTTACAATACACAATATCGGGAAAACCTAGTATGAATAGTACTGCTGAGCAACAAAATTGAATATTTAAGGACATGGTGAGGAGTATGATTAGTCATTCTACCTTACGTGAATCACTTTGGGGAGAAGCACTAAAGACTGCAATTTATATACTTAACAGAGTGCCTAGCAAATTACTAAGACCCTATAAGAACTATAGATAGGCAAGAAACGTAGCATTAGATACTTATATATTTGGGGTTGTGTAGTTGAGGCAAGGTCGTGCAAGCTACATAAAAAGAAACTAGATTCAAGAACAATAAGCTGCTATTTTGTTGGCTACGCCAAAAGATCAAGAGGTTTCAAATTCTATGATCCCTCTAACAGGACCTTTTTCGAGATGGATAATGCAAGATTTCTCGAAGATATTAAGGTTGAGGATAGAAGATAAGATAAGGAATATTGTCTTTGAGGAAGAATTCGTTTCTCTTCCTATAATTGCTACTGAAAGTGATCAAACTCCTTTGCCTGACATTATTCAAGAAGTAAATCTGAAAATTCAAGACAATATTTCGTAACTCCCTATCCTATATGAGAAAGTTTCTCCTGAAGAGCAACCTTAATAACCTCAAGAAGAATTGTCATTAAGAAGATCTACTAGGGAAAGAAGAAATACGATTCTAGATGAATACATCGTTTATCTTCTAGAATATGAGTTTAACATAGGAGTAGAAAATAATCTAATCAATTTCACTCAAGTCACACAAAATTATAAATCCTAATAATGGATCACTGCAATGGAGGATGAGATAAAATCCATGAAAAACAATAACGTTTGGGATCTTGTTAAATTACTAGCAGGAAAGAAACCTATTAGTTGTAAATGGATTTTAAAACCAAAAGGAATTTTAAAGAAAATATTGAAAGATATAAGGCTCGTCTAGTTACCAAATGTTTCACTCAGAAAGAAGGTATTGACTATAAAGAGATTTTTTCTCCAGTTTCTTTGAAAGACTCTTTCAGAATAATTATGATACTAGTAGCTTATTTTGATTTAGAGCTACACTAGATAGATGTAAAGACTGTATTTCTCAATATTGACATTGAGGAAACGATTTATATGGTACAATCTGAAAACTTTGTAACTAGAAATCTAAAGTTTATAGTCTGTAAACTAAAGAAATCCATCTATAGTCTCAAATATGCATCTTGTCAATGGTATCATAAGTTCCATGAAGTTATTTTCTCATTCAGTTTTGAGGAAAATTTAGTAAATGGATGTATATATCACAAATTAAGTGGGAGTAAATATATGTTCCTAATTTTATATATCGATGATATACTTTTGGCAAGCAACGATATAGGCTTATTGCACAAAACTAAGAGATTTCTATCAAACAAATTTAAGGTAAAAGAGCTTAGTGATGCTTCTTTTGTATTCGGGATTAAATTACACTAAGATCACTCTCAAAGCATTCTCAGGTTATCACAAAAGAGCTATATCAAAAATATACTTGATCGATTTGGCATGAGCAAATGTGTCCCAGAAGATACACCCATTGCAAAGGATGTTAAATTCAGTCTCATTCAATGCCTCAAGAATGAGTTTGAAGCTAAAAAAATGCAGAAGATCCCTTATAAATCTATAATTGGGAGTCTGATGTATATTCAGGTGTGTACGAGTCCAGATATGGCGTAAATAGTTGGAGTGTTAGGCAGATATTTAAACAACTATGGTATAGATCACTGGATAGTAGCAAAAAAGGTTTTATGATATTTACAAAGAACAATATATTACATGCTCACTTATCGTAGATCTGATGGATATCGTGGGATATTCTGACTTCGATTACACTGGATATCTAAATAGTAAGAGATCTACTTCAGGCTATATTTTTCTACAGAAGGAGCTATATCATAAAAGATTGTCAAGCAAACACTCACGACGTCTTCCACTATAGAGGAAGAATTTAAAGCTTATCATGGGGCATCGAATCAAGGAATATGGCTACGAAATTTTATCACTGGGTGGTGAATTGTCGATGGCATTGAAAAACCATTGAAGATTTATTGCGATAATAGAGCCGCTATTCTATATTCAAATAACAACATAAGCTTGTCAAAATCTAAATACACAGGCATTAAGTTTCTAGTTGTTAAAGAAAGAGTTCAGAGTCACCTAGTGTTTATAGAACATATTGGTACTAACTCCATATTGGCGGATCACCATAGGTTTGACACCTAAGGTTTTTCATGAGCACACTACTTATGTAGGTGTTATACAATTTAAAGATGTTCAGGATTAGTGGGAGTTAGATTTTATAAGTTCTCTTGTTATATATACATTTATTATTTGATATCAATAAAGTGATAGTTTTCTTTTATATTTTATTTTCTTTCTGTCTACAGTTTTGCATAAAATTACAGTTTTGCGTAAAGTGAAAGACTAAAGTTTATTTGTTGAAATCATAAAGTAAGACCAAATAGAAATAGGCATGTAAGATCACTTTTCGTGTAATTTCTATGCCATACACCCATATTTTATCTATTTATTGTGTGTCTTGATTTGNATTTTTTAATAACAATTATATATTAGGGTTGTCTAATAATGGAGGTCAATTAAGTGATCTAATTATGAGCTTAGAAAATTACTAATTAAGTATAAGCTGTATAATGTATGATTACCTGATACTGAACTAATAAAGATTGATGGGGTCTCTATTGGTTGTCAGTATATAAAGACGCAACTATTAGGATTTTGGTCCTTAAGCCAAACAGAACGTACGCTCTTCTCCTTTGCCTCCGTCAACAAAGAAAGAACTTATTAAATATATATAAAGTATTTTGGCTGTGGAAGACCTTCTACCCTTAGACTCTAATTATATATCACTTCCGCTTACGTGATCACACCATTTGCTGTCAAGCATAATGGATCTAGGTTAGTTATGAGTGTTCTCTCAATAAATTTTTTCCTGATAATTTGGCATAATAAATTCTATGATTGTATTAGGTTTAACAATCTATTATGCATATCCAACATTTTTTAAAATATTTCCATTAACAATGTTGCTATAGAATGATATTTGTTGACAAGTTGCTATATATGTGAGACTAATTTAATATACAATATAAGGAAAAAAAAAACTACTTCTTCTTTGTCATTTTTAGTAACATTACTAATATCATAGGAAAAATCTATAATAAGAACCCAATATTTTCTCTCATCGTGAGTGACAAATAGTTCAAATTGATTGGTCAAAAATCATTTTTTGGCCAACATGGAAACGAATA
>JXTB01000116.1:75849-88166 GCA_002914805.1 Parasponia andersonii
GAGTAAATCTAGCATAGAAGATAAGCAACTTTGGCATTATAACTCTAATAATTTATATTTTGTCAGATCTGGGTATAAGCTTGCGATTGATCTAGCTGTGGATACGAGCTTATCCTCTCTTTCATCTAATAGATTCTGGTGGAAGTGTCTTTGGCACCTTAAAATTCCAGCAAAAGTGAAAATTTTTGTGTGGAGACTCTTTCATAATATTCTCCTTACTAGAGTTGTGCTAAAAGCTCGTCATCTTGACCTCCGTACTTTGTGCCCTTGGTGTCAATCAAGAAAATAAGCATGGTCTTCTTGCCCTATGGAGTTATGAAAAGGTGGCTAGAACCTGGACAGTATCTTCTCTTTGGCCTTTTCTCTCAAGTTTTCAAGGCTGCTCCACTTCTAGCCTTTTACTTTATGCTTATACAAACGTTCATAAGGATGACTTAGCAATCTTTTATATGCTGCTATAGAAAATCTGGTCAGTTAGGAATAAATTTATTTTTGAAAACTGTGTTATAACTGATTCGGTGATCTTAGAAGAAGGATCAAGGTTCTTATTTGAGTTTCAAGAGTGCCATAAAATTGATTCCTACTCATCTCCTAGTCGACCAACCATGGACATACGATGGAAACCCCCGGGATATAGGTACTTTTAAAACTCAATACTAATGCTGCTTTTATAGATGAGATTAATGCAGTTGGAGTTGGTGTGATTGTTCATGATTACAAGGGAAAGATGTGGGGTTATGCTGCTCTTAAAATTGCAAATGTTTGTTCTCCTCATGTTGCTGATCTTTTAGCTATTAAAGAAGGCCTCAAGTTAGCAATAGCCCATGGCTTTGTAATCGAGGTTGCTGAGTGTGATGTCTCCAATGTTATTACAACACTTTGTTCCAACTCATCAGCAGGTTTTAAAGAACCTTTTATTTGTGATATTAAGAACCTTATTTCCTTTATTGGTAATTGTCAGTATCGTTATGTTCCCTTGCCAAACTATCTCTTAGATCCACAGAAAATCAAATTTGGTTGGATACTATCCACATTGTATTTCTAATGTAATTCAGGTAAATATTGCCTTTTCTTAATCTAAATTCCAATCTTTTTTTTTTTTAAAAAAAAAGTAATGATCTAAGCTAACTAAGGGGGAAAAAGTGCTTAGCTTCGCGTCCACTTGATTATAATCGTTGGTTATCATATGATTACTAGCGAAGTGAAAATTTTTCTATTTTATTAGGTAAAGATGATACTAAATACAAGTATTATATGACAAAATCATGTTTCGGTTTTGTACCCAACTGAAAATTTGCCTTTACTTTTTCCCTCAAAATAACCATTGTACGATATTTTATATTTCTTTCCCTAGACTATTTTGACTTATTTTAAGGCTTATTCAAGGAAGGTTATTTAGCAAAAACAAAAGATAATTTATTCAAGGTCAACTCTTCGTATTTAGAATATTTTCTTTTCTTAGGAAAATGTTTTAAAGAGTTAATCCTAAAGCACTAAACTTTTCAGACTTCCTTCCAATCAGATCGGACAAGTTAATGCTAGGCCTTTTAAGAGCCTATTTTTTTTTTTTTTTTTTTAAAAATCTTAAAGCTTGGGCTATTTATTACCTTTAGTCTGAATTTTTTTCTTTATCGTTGATACAAAATTGTTTGGAGTGGACTATAATTACATTCATGGTCTATCATTGATGGGTTCCAATATTTAAGGATCGAAGCATTCATACATCAAGGTGAAATATGTTAATTAAAATCATTAACATTCATGTTTATTGGTTTTATTTTGTGTGTTGCATGTTTTTGTAAGTTGTTGTATGTCTAACAATCTTGCAATCATTCCCTTAAAAACCACAACAACAACAACAAATCTTAAGGAGAGTTAAATCATCCTACAAGCTACAACCCGAACAAAATACATCCCCTACAACGCAAGCTAAGTATATATTTTAGAGTATTTATAAGAAACGTCATTTTTTTGACCTCAGTTTACAAGATGGCCAATTTTTATACCTACTTTATAAATGACCTGTTATTTTATTTTATTTTGCTAATGGCTCTTTTTAGCATATCAATTTTATGTATATTATATCGAAATTTTAATTAGTATATCAATTTTATGGAAAATGTATCAATTGTGATAGTGTGAAACTGATATTTTTTATAATACTAATTTATTTTGGCATTTTTTGATAAATTAGGCCATTTTTTAATAGTATTTAAAAAATGGTTATTTTGTAAATAATGACCCAAAATTCGTCTATTTGGCTTATAATATTATAGTGGTACACTACAACATTATCCTGGCTTTAATTACAAGTTTTAGTACAAATAAAATTTTTTTAAGTAGATATAGATTTCTTTTTTTAAAAAAGGTAAAAATATATAATTTGTGACCAAGTATATATTTTACTTAATTGCTTTTTATTAGGTGCAAAATAATTCAGTAGCAATAATTTTGAAATGGACAAAATTAGGAGTTTTTTTTGGGTCCAAATGATTTTTTTCGGACTACTTATTCATATGACTTTTTTTAAGACTAGTCATAATTTTTTTTTTCTGACCTCTTATGACTTGACTTGTCCTAATATTTAAGATTACTGGTGAATAAAAGTTATGATCTTCATAAAAGGTCACAAAAAGGTCATAGATATTATGACTAACTCTAAAATAGTAATGAAGTATTTGTTTTCGCCCAAATTACTCCTTTCCATGTCCAAATCCAAAATTTAATACTAAAAAATGGACATTATAATTGCCACCCAAAATCCACATACATTTAACTACAAAATCTAACATACATAACTAATTATTACAATTATGACTAAATATATAGAGTTTATAGTTACTGAAACCCTCAGTCATAGTATCAATCAAAATAGCTATTTTAGTAGTCGATAGTGATTTAAAATAGAGAAGAGGAATCTATCGTAGAACTCTAGTTGTACCCAAGTTGAATTATGTGTTAATTGATTAGAATCCAATAGTTTCATAGATTATTTGCTTACTACTATGGTACTTTCTAATTCATTTTTGTATAAACTAGATACTGTGACTCACTTATTTGATCAATAAAAGAAGTTTTAATTTTGATTGAAAGAAAAGTTACTAAAATCTCTGTTAGAGTTATCTTCTAAATAAAATAAGGAAGTCATTATTTGAAGCTCAACGAGAGTTCTTCTCTTTCTATTGTCTTTTTCCCTTCGTAGTATATATGAAGCTTTGTCTCTAGAGAGCGATGGTCCTAGACCAGTAGATGAACCGTTTCCCAGAGTCTTAGACAAGTGCGATGAGAGCATGATTCTGTGGACCGTGGGGGTTGAGGCCACACGAAGAATGGAGGAGAGTTCTTTTAGGGTTTAGATTCATCAAGCAGGATTGAGGAGTTGGTCGAGTTGTCATATTTGAGTTTTGGGGGAAAATGATAATTAGATTCTGCAATTAGGGATGGAGGTTGAGATCTTGTACTTATTGAGCCACCGACTTTTAATCCCTAGAGCTTATAATATCATCCCATGCAGTTAATTAATAAAATCACAGATTTACAATGAATGGTTTAGGATTATGGAGGACAATAATCCATGATACTCAGGATGATCACTAGCTTTTATTTTATAAAATTCATTTGTGGAACTAATAAGTAATATTTGGCATCACAATTTCCATAAAAATAATAATTAAAATTAAGAGATAATACTAAAAAAGAAAAATCCACCACTATTAGTGTTTGTCAAAAAAAAAGACTCGCACTTTTTTATTTATATCAAGTTAATATTCAATTTGTGTCTTCCTATCAAATAAAAACAACGCGAAAAAATTTAGTCAAAATTAAAACTTTACTTCATTAAGAAAGACATATTTACCTTTGAATTCATAAAACATATATTAAAAATAATAATTATTGAAACTAAAAAGAGTTTGAATTATTTACAACAATTGAAAGATAAAAAAAAAAAAAAAAAAAAGAGGGACAAAATTTTAAAAAAAATCTTGTTTTGTCTTCCCCTATTTTATTTTAATTACTTTCAATTATTTAAACTATTTTAATTTTAACAATTTTTTTTATTATGTTTTATGAGTTTCAAGGGCAGAAATATCTTTTCTATAATTTAAAGTTTCAATTTGGATCAAATTTGTGGGTACGATCCTATGATAGGAAAATGGAGATTAAATTTTTAATCGATAATAATGAAAAGGTGTATTTTGTTTTTGATAAAACAGTAAAGATGATGGAATATTATCCATTAAAATTAATGTACATATAATAAGAAACCGAAAAATTGTTTCAAAAATACCGTACAATTATGTTTAGATTATTATTGTATTGTTTGATTTATATCTATTTTGTTTTTAGGATCCAAATAATACAATTAGACCTTTATAAATAAATATTTTTAAATTTTTTGGGCGCCTACCTACGGCAGGGAATACTTAACCAGCTCCGCCTCCTTAAACGAATATGTGGTGGGGGAATAGATAAGTATTTTGTATCTTGGATAACTATATGGGCTCCAAACGCGCCTCGTTGCTATTCATAAGCAATTCTTTACTTGGATAAATAAAAAAGAGAAAAAAAAAAAAAAGAGAACCGAATAAATTGTTGGAGAATAATTGTAAGATAATTAAATATCTTTAGCAAATAAATATGATGGAAAGTATATTTATTCTAATTATAACTAAGGATGAAAAAATAGACATTTTGATGAAATATCCATGGAAATATTGCTTAGAAGAAGTTTCGGTATAGCTATCAAAGGGGGAAAAAAAAATATCGATCAGAATTTCGTGAAAATTTCCTGGAAATATCGTAAAATATCGATTTCGGTTTTTTCTCCTAACAAAAATGGTAGAATATCGGAGAAAAATCCGAGAATTGCGCAAAATTCACACGTTCTAATCTAATTTTGTTAAGTCCTTGTTTGGCAGTTCTAATTGTATTCAAATCTTGGCGATCAAAATATGATCACTATACCTTTTGTTCAGTTCAGGATTGCTTCCTTAACGAGTAGAATTATGTATTAATTAAAGAATTTATACATACAAATTTAATATTCAAGTTAATGTAACATTACAGGGATTCAAATATAAAAAGAGCATGACTATAAATAAAACGAAAAAAAAAAAAAACAAGACAAAGAAGGGGGAAAAAAAAACATAGGTAATGATGAAATTATCTCCATAGAAACATGTAACTATTGTTTGGGATTAGCCCGATTGGGACTGTACAATTTGAGTAATCTTAATTTTGTGTTTGCGGAGAAACAATCTGTCACGACCCGAGGCCGGGGTCAATGACAGAATGAGTATTTCATAAATTAGAAATACTAAAAAGAACTAAATAAAAAGATTCAATTCATTCAAAATTATGCCCCGCAGACTCTAACCTTTCAAAACTGACCTCAATAAAATATTTAAATGAAAATAAAATCTCACAGTTATGTGTCACTCATTTAACATAGACTATATATTAAACAATTATTTTAATAGTCGTACATCACAAATCATCTCACACTCAAACTCAGACATAAGTCATACAAACTGTGTCCAGATTTCATATTCTAATTATAAAGTTTAATGAAATACAAATTCCTACTAAAATTTAAATATTTCACAAGTCTCGTAGGAATTAACCAAATTAAAAATAACTAGTTGTTCTGCAAATACTTTGATTTATCTCTTCTGATCCAAATTACATTGAGTGCTACCTGAAAGGAGGAAATGGGTAAGCTAATGCCCAGTAGATAATCAATTACAAGTTCCTACATAAATATAAAATATACTCATGTTGAAAGTCCTGCATGGTCAGTATTCCATTCAAAATAGTCCACCAAACTCAAATAAAAATCATAGTCCAATGGTCAAACATTTCAAACCATTGTAACATCCATCAAAACCAGTACATATCCATTCAAACTAACATATATCTATGTATGCAATCATGATATCCGAAGTATCCTAATGGATCACTCGTAAGTCCGATCACCTGATGTAGGGCATCGTAAGTCCGATCACCCGATGTAGGGCATCGTAAGTATGTGAATGTATGTGAATATTTCATAATTGACAAAATAAAGATATGTACTATTTTCACAAAATCTCAAAATAACCATGCAGTATTCTGTAATCAAATCACTTCCAATCCTGAAAACTAAATTCTCAAACTATTTTTTATTTTCTAAAAATTTTGGCATTTCAACAGCTATTTTCTATCAGAATCCAAAAATCCAATTTCCTTCAGAAATCAATCCAAAATAGTATATATGACACGCCAACCAGTGTGACATGTCTCCCAAGTGGTTTATATCTTAAATCAAGTCAAAAATGGATATAAACACAATTTTTATAAATTATTTCATGAAATTCTATATTTATTGAAAATATGTAAGATTCATAACTTAAATTGGTTTTTGAATCAAGTAATCGAATCTCTACCTCTATCAAGCGTCCAACTAGCGTTATAAGGCTATGGAGAAAGTTTGACGTTGTTTTGGTGTCGTTTGGAAGAGCGGACATCGTTTTCGAAACTTTGGTTCCTTGGTTTGAAAACTTAATTTTCAAACGGAGCTTTGAATCACGTAACGGACTTCACCACTGAATTTAGAGTACCAAAAAACCCTAAGTTAGACATATAATTTGTCAAATTTGGATGCGGGTCCCACGACACGCAAATCGAGGTAAATCTGAGCCGTTCGATTTTATTTTTCGGAGCCATTTCAGAATATAGTCAATATATATATATATCTCATTTTTTACCATTTTCAACGTAGATTCCAAAAATGATATCAGTTTTAAAATCTAACGGTTTGATCGAAAACTCAATTTCAAAACCAATTACACACAAAATTGTCCAATCGAAATTAAAATCAAACAGAGTAAAATTGAGACACGAGGTACCTACCATCAGATTGCCCGTGAGGAGACGAGTCCACGGCGACCAGTTTCGCGGCGAACGGTGGCCGGAATCGGCTCCGGCAAAGAAAAGAAGCAGCGACATTTTCTGCATTTTTCCGGCGATCGGCAGCTCCGACGAGGCTGATCCTAGCGGCAGAAGCTTCGTCCAGCAGCTGGGCGTCGACGCTGGGTGCTAGCGCAGGGCAACGATGGCCGGAGGTAGCTCAACGGAGCTTCGCCGGAAATTAGTTTGTGATTTTGCTATGGGGACTAAATCGAAAAAGAAAGGAAAAATGGAGGGATTTATGGGCAATTTTCGTAACTGTAGCGCCACGTGTCAACTTCTGGTTAATTGGGTACTGTTTTGCTTATTTGCACTTGGACCCAGTTTTCTGAAAATTTTCTCAAAAATACCCTTGAATAATTACAATTGAACCCCAATTTTTAAACTTTTCTTACATTTTTGCCCAAATGAACCTAGACCCAAATCCGTCCAAATTCATTTTTTTTTGGTCAAAAGACCAATTTGTCCTTATAATTATTATGGGATTTCACACAATCCCTTGACAGTCGATGAGATTACTTATCCTTGGACAAGTAAAGACTATTTTCATACCAAAACCTAAAAATCATCTCACATAACAGTCATAGATACCTTCACCCTCACCCTCAAAAGTTAATATAAAGCATAAAACATGTAAAGAAATCCACAGGAAGAAACTAGTTTCCTCCAAGGCCAAAATTAACGATGCATATTCTTTCTATAATAAGCTGTTGTAGGAAAGGAAAGCTACAACTAGTTTTTCTCTAAGTGTGCTTGATAAAGCAAAGATATTGTAGAATTACACATATAAACAAATTAGGAGGCGTGCGCGGGAGCTTTTGAAACTGGGGCTTTAAGGGTTATACGGTGAAAAGCAAAAACAATTACAAATATACTGTAGTCTAAAATAATTCAGTTTGCGCATGGGACGCGGCTGTTATTTTTGTAAAACAAAATGAAAAACATGGACTTAGTTATATATTAAAAAAAGTGAAAAGTAAACAATGAAATATATTTGGTTTAGTGGTGCAGCCCATGGCTGTAGATACTCGTACCAAGCCAATGGGTTGAATCCCATGCCTTCATTTTAAAATTTATTTTTCATTGCTTAAAGGATGACCACTTATAGCCAAATCATCAATGATGTTTTTCATCTTTTGCATGTATTCTGTCACAGAGGATCCACTTTTGGTAGTTCTCATGAAAGTAATTAAGAGCAGAGAAAGCATTCTTATATTAGATTTATTGGCGAAGCATGTCTCAAGTTTGGACTAAGCATCAGCAGAGATGGTGCATTTGTTGACCATGGGTGCAACAGTGCCATTGACTGTGGATTGAATAGCCAGCAACACTAGACAATCTTGACGTAGCCAAATACAGTTTTCTGGATTGGGCGATAATGTTTGCTCTCCTGTTTTTTTTTTTTAATTTATGCAGGTGGGCATAGAAGTGTTCCATCAACATACCCAAGTAGGTCATAACCAAATAGAAGATTGGTCATTTGAGATTTTCACGAGGAAAAGTTTTTGCCTCTTCCAAGTTTGATGGGAATTTGGGATAAAATGTTGAGTGAGATCATGTTTGTGTTTTGAATATTCATGTTGTTGTTTCCAACATTTACGACAGTAGTGTTGGTGGATTCAGTAGAATTGACAGAGTAGACATGATGGTAGGAAGTGAAAGAGAATAGAGAAAAAAAATTGAGAAGGTTTAATTGAAGGAGAGGGATCGGCTTGCTAAGTGGCAATTGGGCTCTGGTACTAAAAAGAAAGACAATAATTTGGGAATTGGAATATTTCTCACTTGATTGTATTGACTAGAGTACAAATGTTTATATACAGAGAATATAATAAGGATGAAATCAATCAGATCATTTCTATTCCTAGAATCAAGTAAATCTATTCCTAGAATCATGTAAATAAATTACAAGAAAATAAAGTCCTAAGATAACGGTACAATATGGAATCTACAATTGACTATTTTAAATAATTAGCAATTAGATCCATGATTATGGTAGCACAATCTGACAAGCTTTTAGTGATAACTAGTGTGCTAGCTTGAGGAACTTACTTTGGTATATAAATTGGGCCTTGAGAATTAATTGCAAACATAAGCAAGATACCTTATTTGTAGTATATTTTAGAGAAAAAAAGAAGAGAAAGGCAAATAGAGATTGGGGATGGGCAAGAAGAATATGTGGAATTTCAATTAGAGGTAAATAAAGATTAAAAATTTTTTCTACATCACAAAAGCATAGTAAATATAAGTATTTTTTCAAATGTTATGCAAAATACGTACCTATTTATATGTACTATGTATACATTTTATAGAGTCTACAAAGTGATGTGTACGATATATACATAAGGTATGTTGATGAAATGAAAGCAAAAATAACTTTGAGAAGTATATAGTTTAAAGATTAGGTCGCCATTGGACTTAAGTTTCGAAATTATTTTATTTTTAAAGTACGTTTTTGGCTTGCCGATTATGTAGAATAGAAAGTGATGAATCCCCTGAGGTGAGTGGGCCAAGAAAGGGTATGCCCCGAATGGTAAGTGTCTACCATGCTTTTAAGATAGGAGCCATGCGTAGAAAAGGCCAAAATGAGTACATTTTCAGAAATATTTTTTAAGATAGCATGCCATCATTTATATGCATTCACTGTTTTTGCTTAGTGAGTGGTTAGCCCATTATAGTTTTTGTAATGTGCATTTAAGTTGGACGAGTAGAATTTTGAAGGTTAACCAAGTTGCAGTTCCACTTATCCAATGATATAATATCTCCTTTCTTAAAGCTCCATTCAAGGTCAAAATGTCAATGAATCTGACAAATTTGGAATCAAATTGTTTATCTCAAAACAAAGAATCCACACTTTCGAAAATCATCGAAGGATAATGCCGGATGACTGACTTAACGGGCTAAAGAGTTAATCTGTAGCCATCACTGGATATTGGAGGAGATTTCAGCCTCATACTATTGTGAAACTTCACTAGATTCTTCTTTGCAACGATATCTTATTCGTAGAAAACGGACACACAGTTGAAGAGATATGGCCTAGAAGAAATGAAAATTAGAGGAAAAAGATGAAAATGAGAGAAAATGAGAGAAAACCAGGAGGAGAGAAGAAGATTGACTGTGGTTTGACCTTAGCATGAAAACTACTTTTTCAGCCCATAATTGCTCTTCCAAAAAGTACTTTTCAACTTTTCTCTTATGTTTTGTAGGAAGAAAAATGGAGAAGAAAGAAAAATTTTGATAGAAAAGTGGCGAGAAATAAAAATTTGGGTTATTTGGTAGAAGAAAAAAGGGAAGAGAAGAGAAAAGGGGAGGTAAAAAATTGATGAGATCTAAGCAAATATTTTTATCCTAAAAATGGAGAGAAAATAGGGAGAAAAATTTTTATTACTCGTGTTTTAAAGTGAATTTACTAAATTAACCTTGTATATTACTTTTATGCTATATTTGGTAGGAAGGAAAAAGGAGAGGAAAAAAAAAATTTTGATAGAAAAGTGGAGAGAAATAACAATTTTGGTTGTTTGGTAAAAGGAAAAAGGGAAGAGAAAATAAAATAAGAGAGAAAAGAGGAGGGAAAAAGTATTGAGACCCACTCAAATATTTTCCTCCCAAAAATTAAAAAAAAATGGAGAAAAAAAGTTTCTTACTAATGTTTTAAAGTAAATTCACTAAATTAAACTTGTACGCTATTTTTAAAATTTTTAAAAAATGGCAAAACAATCATTTTAAAATATACTAATTTTCTTTCCTTTCTATATACAAAACAAGAAAAGAAGAAAAATATTTTCCTTTCCATCTTCCATATTTTCTTTTCCTCCTAATTTTTCTTTTTCTTCTACTTTCTTTCCTCTCTACCAAACATAGTCTTAAAATTTTAATAAAAAGAGCAAAACAGTCATTTTAAAATATACTAGTTTTCTTTCCTTCTTATATACCAAATAACGATAGAGAAAAGACTCTTTCTTTTCCATCCTACCCGTTTTCTTTCCCTTCTAATTTATTCCTTTCCATACTACATGTTCTTTTACCTTTCTAATTTTTTCTTCCCTCTCTACCAAACATAGCTATTTCCCCACTTATGATCCATCTTTGAAATTCCTATTTCTACACTAATTTTTCCCTCCAAAGCCAAACGAATCCACATTTAGACTTAAGTAATCTTTGGAGGTATTACAATATATATTTTTTCTTTTATGAAGTCATTTGGAAATTTGAAATTCTATGAATTTCCTACCATCCACAGAGTATATATAAAAAACTTCTCTTTAGAAGAAGATTCTAAATTGGATGCAGAAAATTTTTCTGTGTCTCTTTTCGGTTTTAAGTGCTTTGCCTATTCTACCATGCACGTTTCGACATTGTAAATATCCGAGGCAATGCCGTGCTGAAACAATAGTTGCCAATATGAAGCATGACATGCTAACTTCATTAACCACTTTAGGAATATAAAGGATACACAATACGTGGGTACTAAATCAATCAGATAATTATATTGGAATTTAATAAAAGGATTGTTATGATCTAATGATGTTATCATGTAGTGGTTTGAATTTTATCCATCAAGTTATTCTTTATTATGTGTTTATAATTTGTAATTAATCTAGTAAAAATATCAGGATAGCATATGGTATAAAAGAATAGATAACGCACCAATTATTGAAAAGAAACAGTTTAGCATTTCATATTAATTAGTCCCTCATTCCAACTTTAGGCTGAAAATAAACATTCGTACACTTCTGCTATCAGTTAAAATCGCTTTCAAATTTCAGTAAAAACGCCTATTCTCAGTACAACACACACCAAAACAATTCCCAAAAAATTTTTAAAAGGAAATATATCCTCTTCACACGAGACTGTGTACTTCTAATGCTGAATTAATAAACATTTTTAGGATTTGTTATGCGGTTTAAAATCCTAAGGTCGCATAAGTTGTATATGCGACCTCCCTCAAGAAGGATATATGCGACCTCTTCCGTGATGCTTATATGCGACCTCTTCCTTGGTGTTTATATGCGACCTCTTCTGCAGGTTTTTATGCGACCTTCTCCGTATAGTTTTCCTTAATAAACAGGGAACTTATAGGAAAGGGGAAACACAAAAACACTATAAAGGAAACCTACAAGAAGAGGGAACTAGGTAAATGCAGTAAAGGAAACCTACAAGGAAAGGGAAACTGAAGACTCCTATTTGCAATTAACTAAGTTATCCTTTTCGAGTAGTTATCTAATTGTATTGTTTGTAATTAACCAGTTATCCGTTTTGAATAATTATCCAATTACTTAATTGGATAATTACCCAATTGTATAGTTACCCGTTTATTCAATTAAGGATCCTAGAGACATAAGGAACCTAGAGGGATAGGGTCACTACCATCT
>JXTB01000116.1:91741-118071 GCA_002914805.1 Parasponia andersonii
GAAGTCAGAGCAAATACACGCTTAGGGTGGTCTAAGTTTTGAGCGTTCTTCATTAGCTTTCGAGTATTGTACCCTTGAATATTCATCAATATAGTCAGAAAACAGTGGACGTAGGCTCATCTTGTTCGGGGCCGAACCACTATAAATCCTAGTCTCCTTATTTGCTTTGATTATTTACCTCAATTTACACAAGCCACATCTCTTAATTATTCATAAATTTATTGTTGATAAAACCTCCATCAACAGGATTCATAACAGATTTAAATCACGTCAAGAATAAAAATGAAAATAAATTATTTATAATAAAATGAGATGAATATTAGATAATAGTAAGTATTTTTTTTTAATTTATAATAAATAAAAATCGTTAATTAAACCTTATTTTAAAAATAAATAAATAAGCACTCTTTCCTTACACGCACCATAGTAAACAAATTTTTTAGAAGTGATTGGAAGTTAATTTCGGCCATTTAAGCCTTAGGAAGTATTCTTCACAAATCCTGCATTACATTTTGCTTTTACATCTACTAATAGCCGGATCATAATAGAAAAGGAAAGAACATAATTATGGTTCTGTGTTGTTATTTCATAATAGACTTTTAGGTAGATAAATTTGGATTGGGAGTAGAAAAATGCCCAAATTTTCTACGCACCAAATTTTAAGTTTGAATGCCCAGCTGAGTTAAAACCCGTTTTTATTGTGTTTGTATTTTTGAGGTCCTATTTTTCTAAACATTTGGCCGCACCGCAATTTTTGAAGTTGTGGGATAATGTATTATGTACGGAAAGGCAATTTTCCCCTTAATATAATTTGTATTCACTACCATTGTGAAAATTATTGCAAGGATTTTGCAATTGGCTGAGTAGTTGTTTTGTCGCTCAACAAACATCAAAGGAGTTCAATTAAAAGCAAATAACTAGTGGTTAGCGTAGCTATATAGGTTTCTATGTGAGTGGGTTTTTTCAGTTTTTTTTTTTTTTTTCTCCTTGGTTTATTAGGTGTTTTATTTAGGGTAGATTTCTTATTGCTTGGAAAACAACCGAAAAAAATAAATAAATAAAAGGAATATGTGTTAGCTTAAAAATCGAGCAACTTTTATGCTATAAATAAGTCGTATATAATAGATAATTCAATTAATTTCAAACGGGTCCTGATGCGGAGACGATTGTGTAGTCAAAATAGCCACTTTCATCTTTTTTTCTGACCACGCAATCATCTTCTCATCGGAACACGAATAATGTATTATACTACTGAAATTGGTCACAACAAGATTTATGATAGGTTCGATTCAGTGTTTTGGTATATTTCTTCTTTTTTTCTTGTTTTTTTTGTTTATGCTTTCTAGCGGTGTCTAATAATTCTTTATTAGTTGGTGGAAAAAAAAATGTATTCTGTGTATTATTAGTCAAGTTCTATTTTTTGTCCGGTATTTTTCCTTAATATAAACAAAGTTTTGTTTTAGAAAACTATTCGCTAACTTCTTTTTATTTAGTACTGTATATCGATGCAATATTTTTCTAACTCAATTTAGAATTTAGGTAACATTTTTTATTCAAAAAATAATTATCGAAAACATGGCACATTTCATGAATTATGTTGGCGTCTATTATAATGCACCATAATATACCAAACAAAGTCTAAAGATTATAAGAATTTAACAAATTCAATTACTATAGTGAACGAAATTTTAATTGTTAAAGAAATTGTTATAGTTAGATCATAGCTATTGTAATAGTAATTAATATGCAAATTAATGCACATGTATCATGTGCAGCATTGACAGAAATTTAACTTTTGACACGATAATGACAATATAGGAAGGGAGTTACACTATTAATTTGCTAAAAAGAAAAATTGGGGATACATAATATGACTTTGGAGTAGCATTGTTGGCAACATAATGCATTGCATTCTTGTGACATTTTCGTGAACTGCTAATTTTCAATATGCCATGATGAAAGTCCCCCTCTTTCTGCCTTTCTGTTCAGAGGAGAAATAATATTTTTTTTCCTTATCTTCTTTTTACGGTGATGTGTAGCAAATAATATACGTGCCACATAAATATATATATATATATACATGAATGTATAATATGTATATCTATAAGGAAAATACTAATACCCATTAAAATTAATTACCTGAATTCATGGATTTAATTTCTCCAATGATTCATGCAAGCTTTTTCAGACTAATATATGTCTTCTCAAATATTGGTTTCCTCAATATTTGGCACTGGCGCCAATTTTTCCCGCTAACGTTCAAAATTTCCCTTCGTTTTTTTTTTTTTTCAAAACGAAAAATTTCCTTGATTTTTTAAAAAACCGATGTTACACTTTTTTTAAAGCATTATTATATTCTAATGTTATTAAAAAGTTCATTGTTCTATCAAAAAAAAAAATAGTTTCATTGTTGTAGCGTCTTTAGAGGCGATTTTAATTATCTCTATTAATACGTAATATTTGACGAATGTAATTTTAGCTATAAAAGTTGGTGCCAAAAAGTTCACATCTTTTAAAGTGACATTAATCGCTTCTATTAATACATTCTTACGTATTCTAATTATTTCAGATCTCATAATATTTTTTTGGATAACTTATGAATTATTGTCCAAATGAGTTAATTTTTGAAGGAATAATAATATCATCCCTACAAATTTTGCCCCAAAAAATAAGATTTCTTGTAGCGCTAATAGATGATATGTTGTCCGGATTGCAGCAAAAGATAATCATTCTTCCTCTCGTATTCGCGTTTTAGTCACTTAATTTTAAGTACCAACTAATTTGACTATGCGGGTTCATTAACTTCCATCTCATATCATGATCTAACGATGTTATCATATAATTGTTACGATTTTCTGTATCCGTCAAGTTATTCTTGATTCTTTTTCGTCCTTGGGAATGCAATAGTGACAACCAGTAAATTTTGTACGTGTAATATTGTGTATTGTGACAACATGTAGTTAATCATGTTAATAACTAAGTTATGATCTGTTTGTGTAATATTGTGTATTGCGACAACATATAGTTAATGATGTTAATAACTAAGTTATGATCTGTTTATTATATAATAAACTTGTTAGAAAATGGGCATGGGTCATTTATTGGAAATGGTAATTTGGGCTTAAATGGGCTTGAGAGTTCATATGTATAATAAAGCCCAAAATTAAAGTTGTAATCTCATTTTCATTAGCCAATTTGGAGCATAAATTAGAGTAGAATCCACTTTGTAAAAGTATAAGGTTTTGGCATAATCTTATTCTACTCTATGAGTAGATTAAATTGATATATCATGTGTCCAAATTAGAACTTGGGTGAATGAGAAATTAATGCTCAAAGTATGCTTGTTGATATTGAAAAATAGAGAAAAAAAGATAAAAAAGCTTGTCCCACATTGGTTGGGAATCTACAAGTTAAGTTTCCAATTCGTAAGAGTACATGTGTTAGTACTTCACATGCTACTTTTAGTCGTTGTATCCTGGAAAACTAACGTTTGTTAAAATCTTTAAGCATTCTAGTAGAGGGAGCGAATTAGTTTTAAGGACACTGTGACCTACACAGGCCTCGGCGGTAACTAGTGTTTCCGAAGTGCTACTAAAATTTTATTAAAGATTGAAGCAAACTTTTGGTAACTTTATATATTTGTCTTAAAGTTTATTATAAAATTTGCTATATACGTTTGTAACCTTATATATTGCGTATTATATTCATTTGTAACCTTATAAATTGTATGTTAATTATTTCCTACAATCTTAAAACTGGGTCGTGCTTTTTATAAACATTTTATTAGGTTGTATGTTAGAGTTTATTTTATTAAATTCTTTATGCTAGGTTGTATGTTAGAATTTATTCAGTTAAATTCTTTATGTCCTTATATNAATTTTTTTTTTGAAATTTTGTCTAGGAGGTGGGATTTTAAGTGGGATCTATTTGTGAACCCTCCGGTCTTTCCTGGGAACTAATTTGTACTGAAATTAATAATTTTTGATTGATTAATTTAAGAGATGGCAAACAACAATGCTGATGTTGTCAATGTCGAGAACATGATTAGTTCTCAACAGCCTAATGTGGTATATGCAGTGCCAGTGCCTGTCCCTGCTGTGGCTCAAGTGCTAAATCTTCTTGTGACTCTAATGGTACTAGTAGCGCACCATGGAGAGAAGCCTGAGAAGTTCAATGGGTTGAACTTCAAAATATGGCAGCAAAAAATGCTATTTTATCTGACCACATTGAACCTTGCGAGGTTCTTGACTGAAGAGGCTCCAAAAGTCAGAGAAGATGAGCAAGATTTCCAAGTTCTTGCTGTCGTGGATGCTTGGAAACAATCTGACTACCTATGCCAAAACTATATAATGAATGGTCTGACCAATTCATTATATAGTATATATGGTAATAAAAAAACGACAAAGGAACTGTGGGAGTCACTAGACCATAAATATACAACTGAAGATGCTGGTTTTAAGAAATTTATGGTGGGACGCTTCCTCGATTATAAAATGGTCGACTCAAAAATTGTAATCAGTCAAGTTCATGAGTTTTAGTTGATTCTTTATGAGATTCAAGCAAAGGGGATGGCCATTTGTGACCCTTCCAAGTAGCTACTATTATTGAGAAGCTACCCCATTCATGGAAGGATTTCAAGAGCTACCTAAAACACAAGCAAAAAGCCATGAGCCTTGAAGACCTTATTATAAGGCTCCGCATTGAAGAAGACAACAGACGTATAGGGCAAAGACAAATATTGTGGAGTATGATCAAAGCTCCAAGGCTAAGAAGAAGAAAGGATCTAAGCTAGGACCTAAAGGTGGAGTGGGCAAGAAACAAAAATTTCAAGGAAAATACTTTAACTATGACAAGATGAGTCACAGGGCTTCAGATTGCCGACTTCCAAAGAAGAAGAAGAATGAAGCCAACGTGGTGGATGGCATCATAAAAGATGTAGAAGACATAAGTCTGTCTGCAGTCAATTCTGAAGTCAACCTTGTTGGGTCCGATCCAAGGAAATGGTGGTTTGACACTAGAGCTTCAAGACATGTTTGTTCTGACAAGGGCCTGTTCACAACCTTTGAACCGGTAGGGAATGGGGAGAAGCTTTTCATGGGTAATTTAGCCACCTCTGAAATACAAGGTCTGGTAAAGTGGTGCTAAAGATGACCTCTTGGAAGGAACTGACTCTGAACAACGTGATATACGTACTGGATATCTGTAAGAATCATATGTCTGGTTCACCTCTGAATAAGCACGGATTCTGTATGGTGTTTGAGTCAGATAAATTTGTATTGACCAAAAATGGTCTTTTTGTAGGAAAGGGATATGAATGTGGGGGTATGTTCAAACTAAATGTAATGACTGTAAAGTCTAATATCAATAAAGTTAGTTCTTCTGCTTATTTGATTGAGTCTTCTACTTTATGGCATGGTAGAGTAAGACATGTTAATTATGATACTATATGTAGATTAATTAACTTAAATCATATTCTTGATTTCCAAATTGATACAAAACATAAGTGTCAAATTTGCATTGAGACAAAATTGACAAGGTCATCTTTTCAAACTATTGAAAGAAATATTGTACCCTTTGATTTAATTCACATTGACATTTATGATTTAAAATTTGTACAAACAAGGGGAGGTAATAAGTATTTTATTACTTTTGTCGATGATAGGACAAAATATTATTTTATGTATTTGCTAAAATCTAAGGACGAAGCAATAGAAAAGTTTATTCTCTATGAGAATGAGGTCGAAAATTAAATTAATAAGAAGATTAAGATGATTAGAAGTGATCGCGGTGGAGAGTATGAATCACTTTTTGGTGAATTCTATTCACAACAAAGAATAATACATGAAGTCATTCCACCTTATTCGCCTCAGTCAAATGGTGTTGCTGAGAGGCAAAATGGTACCTTGAAAGAGATGATGAATGTGTTGCTGTTAAGTTCTGGGTTGCCTCAGAACATGTGGAAAAAAGTTGTTTTAACAGCTAATTATCTTTTAAATAAGGTACTCCATAAGAAAGAAGAAAAGATACCTTATGAACTGTGCAAAGGTAAAAAGGCTTCCTATAAATACTTGCGAGTATAGGGATGTCTTGCTAAGGTATTGGTACCTACATTTGAAAAGGTGAAAATAGTTCCAAAGACAGTAGATTGCATTTTCATTAGTTATACACATAATAGTAGTGCTTATCGGTTTCTTGTATATGAGTTACAAATCCTAGACATACACAAGAACATAATAATGGAATCGAGAAATGCATCATTCTTTGAACATGAATTTCCGTATAAATCCAAGGAAGTACCTAGTACATCTAAATGAACTTATGAGGCTATCACTGAGGATAGTCAGGACCAAGAACAAGTCGTTGAAGATGAGCCTAGACGCAGTAAAAGAGCGAGAACTAAAAAATCTTTTGGTCTGGATTTTTTAGTTTACATGTTGGAAAGTGAACCTCAAAGCTTCCAAGAAGCTATGAGCTCTGTTGAGGGACCTTTGTGGAAAAAGGCTATTAAGAGCGAAATTAATTCCATCTTGCAAAATCATACGTGAGAACTAGTGGATCTTCCTCCAGGATGTAAGCCACTTGGAGGAAAATGAAAGCAGATGGAACAATTGACAAATATAATGCTAGATTGGTTATCAAAGGTTATAGACAAAAAGAAGGCCTAGATTACTTTGATACTTATTCTCCTATGACAAAAATAAATTCCATAAGAATGATACTTGCGATTGCCGCTCTGCAGAATCTTGAAGTACACCAAATGGATGTAAAAATAGTCTTTCTTAATGGAGATCTAGATGAAGAAATCTATATGGAACAACCTGAAGGTTTTGTTGCTCCTGGACAAGAAAAGAAAGTTTGTAAACTGGTCAAGTCTCTGTATGACTTGAAGCAAGTACCAAAGCAATGGCATAAAAAGTTGGATAGAGTAATGCTTGCTAATGGTTTTAAAATCAATGAGTGTGACAAATGTGTTTATGTCAAAAACACTGAAAATTACTACATCATTTTGTGTCTTTATGTTGATGACATGCTCATTGTTAGTAGTAATGACAAGATGGTCAAATCTACTAGGAATATGTTGATCTCCAAATTTGACATGAAATATATGGGTCTAGTAGATGTAATTTTGGGAATTAAAATTACAAGGACGTCTGATGGACTTATACTCAATCAATCGCACTATGTGGATAAAATTTTGGAGAAATTCAACAAAAATGATTCTGGAGTGTCCAGAACACCGATAGACATGAGTCAACGCCTTTATAAGATTAAAATTGAGAGTGTTTCCCAAGTAGAATGCTCAAGAGTGATTGGTAGTCTGATATACTTGATGAGTTGCACAAGGCCAGATATAGCCTACATAGTCAGTAGACTGAGTAGATATACGAGTAATTCAAATGCTGAGCATTGGAAAGGAATTATGAAAGTACTTAGATACATACGATATACTCGTAACTATGGACTACACTATAACAGATATCCTGCATTTTTAGAAGGATATAACGATGCAAACTGGATATCTGATATAAAAGATTCAAAGTCTACTAGTGGGTATATGTTCACACTAACAAAAGCAGCTGTATCATGGAAATCTTCAAAACAAACGATTATAGTCCGATCCACGATGGAATTTGAGTTTATAGCTCTAGATAAATGTGGTGAAGAGGCTGAATGGCTACGCCATTTCTTAGAAGATTTTCCAGATTGGCCTAAGCCTATGCCACTAGTATCTATAAATTGCAACAGTCAATCGGCTATTGGAAAGGCACAGAGTAACATGTATAATGGTAAGTTTACATATATATGTCGTAGACATAATACCATTAGACAACTACTCTCAATGGAGTTATTTCTATAGACTATGTGAAGTCTAAGGATAACCTGTCAGATCTACTAACCAAAGGGTTAAACAGAGAGTTAGTTGACAAATTATCGAGAGAAATGGGACTAAAGCCCATGAAGCATATAATGGAAACCCAACCTAGTTGACTGGAGATCCTAAGATCTAGGTTCAAAGGGACAACCTAATTATAAAGACTTAGTTAGATCACTATGGGGGTTATCCTCATGTGAGGGTATTAACTTCATGTCCATTCCTGTGATGAAAAACAGTGATACTTGTAATGAATAGGATAAGCAAATACTTTTAATGATTCTTATGCATCGAGAAACTGAGCAGAGTAATGCAGGTTATTCATAACTTAGAAATCACCTATGTGAAAGAGAAGTTGAGCCGCTTTAAAGGAGAATTATGAGGGCTTAATTCCTTAGAAACTCTTGCAGAACTAGGCAGAAATGTTCAAGGCCAAAATGATCATAACCGTAAGAACTGAAAATATTAAGAAAGATCATGTGTGAAGTATATTATCATTTACATGAATGACAAACAGTTCAAGGACTTATGGTCTACTGATTTGTTAGTAAAGTAAATATACTTTTACAATGGAAGGTTCAAAGGATAACAACTACCTTTCCTATGCAGGTTTCGTTTGTTGAACTCTATCACTAAGTCTAGAGTCTGTAGAGTCTCCCTAGTAATTTTCATTCATGTAAGGGTTTGTTAGAAAATAGGCATGAGCCATTTATTGGAAATGGTAATTTGGGCTTAAGTGGGCTTGAGAGCTCATATGTGTAGTAAAGCCCAAAATTAAAGTTGTAATCCCATTTTCATTAGCCAATTTAGAGCATAAATTAGAATATGACCCACTTTGTAAAATTGCAAGGTCTTGGCATAGTTTTATTCTACTCTATGAGTAGATTAAATTGATATATCATGTGTCTAAATTGGAGCTTGGTGAATGAGAAATTAATGCTTAAAGTATGCTTGTTGGTATTGGAAAATAGAGGAAGAAAGATAGAAAAGCTTGTCCTATATTGGTTGGAAACTTTCAAACTTATGCTTTATATAGAGTTGCACTTTTCATAGGTGTAACTATATGTAGCCAAGATGCTCTCTTAGGCGCGCGCAGGGGGGGTGCAATTCTTCGGGCTTGGGCCTAAATTTGTATGGGCTTGTGTGTGCCCGTACCTGCAGACACGAATGTCGGCCCAAAATCTTGGACTCTTATAAAGTCAATCTTTTGTTGCGGCCTTGTTTAATTTTTTCTCTATTTTTTCTATTTTGCTGCTTCCAGAAGAACGTTTGAAATTGATGGCATTGAAAGACTTGGCTGTTAGCTCAAAAACTGCTATTTTAATTCAATAGAAAACATTCAATTTTTGGCCAGCAAAGGATGGAGGAGTAACAGCCAAGTTAAGCATTAGTGCTGGTTTTGTAACCTCTCTTTTTACCAGCTATATAAGCAGACCTTCTCCACATCTTTTCTATCCATCAAAAACTCTCAGCTTTGTTTTCCCTTCAATATTCTCCCTAGCAGCTTTCTTTCTTTTGTGTGTCTTAGTGTTTAGTTTCTAGTTCTAGTTTCTCTGATAATCTAGTTCTAGAAATCTTTGAGTGAGAAGAGATCTACAAGTTAAATTTCCAATTTGTAAGAGTACAGATGTTAGTGCTGCACCTGCTACTTTTAGTCGTTGTATCCTAGGAAACTGACGCTTGTTAAAGTTCTCATACATTCTAGTGGAGGGAGCGAATTAGTTTTAAGGACACTGTGACATATACAAGCCTCGGCGATAACTAGTGTTTCCGAAGTGCTATTAAGATTTTATTAAAGATTAGAGCAAATTTTTGGTAACTTTATATATTTGTCTTAAAGTTTATTATAAAGTTTGCTATATACGTTTGTAACCTTATATATTGCGTATTATATTTATTTGTAGCCTTATAAATTGTATGTTAATTATTTCCTACAAAACTAGTTTATATTAAAATACCATATATGGTATAAAATGATAGATAATGCACTTGTAGAAAAGAAAACAGTTTAGCATTTCATATTAAATCCCTCATTCCAAATTATAATTAGGCTGAAATTAAATATTCGTACCGTTCTGATGTTACTTCATAATAGTGAGGATAATCATTTGCGTTAGTTAAAGTCTGGTGATGAAAATGCTAAAAAAAGAAATTCGCATTCCACTAAGTTATCTTTAAAGAGGAAGCATAGACAGAGACATGGCCACAAACGCCACTTGGTTCTTGTTTTTAACACCTAGTATCAAGAGTTTCTCGATGCTAACATAATGAGAGTACGTGATTGATCAATAACTTTTTCAATTGCTTCTTTAGCCTGTCTCTCTAATTGCCTATAGTCTTAAAATTTTCACTTTTGGTAATTTTTTTGTATCAAAATTCAATTTTGATGATAAGAATGAATACAACTTTTTAGCAAGAGAGAGAGAGGTTTCGGGGGTGGATGAGGTGAGTGCATCGAGAGAGAGAGAGTCTTGAGCAACAACATATTATCAAAAGATATAAAGAAATCATGATATAGAATTATGGAATGCGAGTAACAACTACGGGCTAAAAAAAAGGGGCTTGATTATCTTTTCCTTCTGCTAAGGAACATGGAGAAAAAAAAAGGACTTGTATTTATGATGACTCTACTAGATAGAGCTATTTTTGTGCTTAATTTCTTTAATTTTTGTTAAATTCTTCTAAAAATAAATCTATTTTATTTTATTAGTTAGTTTATTTTATTTTATGTGTTTTTATTTTAATTATTAGTTAATTTAATTTAATTTAATTTAATTTTTTTTGTGTTTGGTGTAGGTGAAAATTGGTGAAAATGGCAAAAAGGAGCTGAAAGGGCATAGATGTCTTTGCACAATTGAATAAAAATTAGAAACGAAAAAGAATTAATTCGGCACTATTGAAGACCAACCGCGCGAGTGTACAATGCATTAACCTCCCGATCTGAACGGCCGATCAATCCTAAAGGGCTCAAGCGCGCGCATGTGAGGACGCGCCGACAAGGACGAGTGAAGACTAGCAGCTGGGCCCCAGCTATCGGCCACCCAGGGTTCTGAGCCAATCCGGTGCTCCATCTCTCTCTACTTCCTCCACTCAATCGCCTACCTTCACCATTTATTTCTCGCCACGTGCACTTGTTCAGGTAGTACCGAAAAGCCGCGGGCCACGTGGAAGCTGTAGAGCAGCTGCACGTGAGTTTACGGCACCTGATCACCACTAGCTCTGTTCCCCTCTCTTGTGGTGCAATCTCAGCAGCCCGTCTCCTTATCCAACGACCCATATTTCTCCAGCCTTATTTTAATTGGGATTTTTATTGTTTAGTAGTTATATGCAGGAGCCTTTGCCCTCGCAACCAAGCTCCAAGCCCCATTTTGTGCAATTTAAGTTCGAAGTCTTTTTGGCGCTTCAAAAACACAGAAGAATATTATTGTAAATAAATAAAATATATATTTCTTGTGAGGAATATTATTATAGCTTTTATATCTAGTGAGTAATATCGTTGAGAACAATTTTGGAACACCACTTCAAGAGGACAAATTTCTTTTGAGGAGTATGAATCACAACTTTTCAAGATAAGATCACAAGCTCTTCCAAAAGGGAAAAACACACTAAATTAGTTTTATTCTCTTAATTTTTCTCTGCTATTTTTGTCTTTCTTATATTGGTTAGATTAAAGTGGACTAACTCTCAATTTTTATCATGAGCTAAAATTTTTTTGTCTAATTTTACTATGTGAACCAATCTAGTCTCTTGTTTAAGTTTATTTCTCTTTTTAGCATCTAATTGTCCATTTGATTGATTTTTCTTTCTTATGCTTAAAGCTTTATATTGCTTGATCACTAACTTATATAATTTTTGGAAATACATAATGGAATGGAAACTAAGTTGTATATTTACCCTTAAATAGAGAGACATACATTTAATTAAGATATGAATATACCTAATTAGCATATGTAACCATTGTGGGTGTTTGAACTCAATAATTTCATCTAAGTTTAGCTCTCATAGGAATATAATGAGTTGGGTTAGATGAGAATTATTGCTTGATGATGAAAGAACTTGCAATTAAATTAGCTCATTCAGTTAACAATAAATTGGTTAAACTAATTAGAGAAAAAGTAAGATATTAACACAAGAGATAGGTTGGGAAATTAGTAAACTTAGACTTTTATTTTCTTGCATTTTTTTTATTTCATTTGCTTTATCACATTTTTAATTATATTCAATTATCGTTGTTTGCATTAAATTAGGATTGGCCAATTTTAGTATTTAACATGGACTCAGTAATTAATTCTCGTGTGTTCGACACTCTAGTTTATATTCTATATTATTTATGACTGTGTGTACTTACACAGTAATGTGTGGGTTCAATTTAGACTTGCATATTCTAAACAGCAATTTATAAGTCTAAAATTAAAAAAAAAAAAAAAAAAACAGCAATGAGTGCCTAAACAACACCAACAAAATCTGAATTTAGTGGCATTCTAATGTTGTTAAATCCTAGTTTGGCAGTTTTAAATGGATTTCAAATCTTGGCGACTATTTGATCAAAGTGTGATCACTATACCTATTGCTTAGAAGTGCTTGCTTAAAAAGCAAGAGTTGCTACTAAACTAATGTGTAGATAAAACGAGCATTATTTAATTAAAGAATTTATACATTGGAATTCAATATTCAAGTTAATATAACACCGCAAGGATTCATATACAAAGATATAAAGAGCATGGCAGTAAATAAAAGAAGTGGGGAAAAAAAAAGAAGCAAATATTACATAGGTACGGTGACGGAATTTTCTCTATGAATCATATAACTTTAGGGGGCATTTGAGACATGGAATTGGGAAAAATAATCTTATTTGAGGACAATTTTTGACGGGATAAATAATCTTTTACCGAAAATAATCCCATGTGCTAGCTATATAGGATAAACAATCGATGTATCTTGGACAACTCAAGGCTATTTTTATCCCAAAACGGAAAAACCTAAAAATCGCACACATGACAGTCACAAACTCCCTCACCCTCGTACAAGTTAGTATAAATCATTAAACATGTCACGAAATCCACAGAAAGAATAGTCTTCTCCAAGGAAGAAATTAATGATACATATCCATTCTATAATAAGCTGTTGTAGGAAAGGAAATCTACAATCAATATTTTTCTTAAGTATGCTTGATAAAGCAAAGATATTAATGTAGAATTATACATAAGTAAACAAAAGGGGGCATGGTTGGGAGATTTTGAAATTTTAAGGGCAGCAAACATTGTAGTCAGGCCCGAAAGAGTTGTACAACCAATCAATATAATTTATAGTCACCATTGTGAGTAGAGATGGCAATTTAACCCAGAAACTCGTTTATCTGTGGGTACCTGACCCTAATGGGGTTGATTGTACCCGGATATTCAGGTAAGCGGGTTGAGTTCGGATTTAAGAGACTATACTCATGGTGGGTTCGGGGCGGGTTCAGGTTTAGATGTACCCGTCCCCGAACCCAACCCGATTATATACTTATATGTTATTTTTGAAAATATAATATGCATATGTGTGTATATATGTAAACATAGTTAATATATGTTAAAAAATATAAAAGCCCACTCCTTAATACTTAAAGAAAGCCCAATCCATTCTCATAAACTCAATTCCAATCTGATGCAAATCAACCAAATGATTTGTAGTCTGAGAAAAAAAAATCCTAAACTAAGAAACCTTTATTTTCATTAGTAGTTGCCGCCTACCAGCCTTTTTGTGCAGTGTCCAAAGTCTATTCTCCTTTTTATCTTGACTCTGTACGCAGCTACTTACCAGCTTTAATCTTGAGGTATTCTTTTGACAACTTTATTTTCTTTGATAATTATAGTATTCTCATCTCATTCATTTTACTATTGATCAAGATTATGTCTTTCTATATTAATTCTTAGTTGATATAATTTTTTCAAAGGAAAAAAAAACTTAAAATATTAGCTATTTAGTTTTGTTTTACTATTTGATATAATTTTTTTCCTTCTTAATTCTTAATTCCTAGTTAATAATTTTTTTTTATTATCTTTCTTTTACTATTTTTGAAAACCGAGGTGGTATTATTTTCTATTTAAAAATTTTGATTTTTTATATATATATAGTTTATTATTATTGATATCACACGTAATGTTTGTTTATATATATATATATATAATTCTATAAAATATTTTTTCTTTTCTGATAGATATAAATCACTTGGTAATTTGTTCTAGGTAATATTACTTTTTCTTTCCTAATGTAGACAAATATTTCTTATTGTCTTTTAATTACTATAAATTGTCTATGTGGAATCCTTCTATAATGAGGAGACTACATACCTTTTTAATTTCCAGTGGATCCTATAATGATTTATAAGTTTGGTTTTTGAACATATTCCCGAAATGTACATGTTTTGATTTGGAAATACTTTCTGCAATAGTATTTTACTTATAATTCTCTTTATTTCAGGTAGACATTATAGCATATCATCTATAGGTCTTGAAAGAAATGTTAAATTTTTAAAAGTATTTTTTGTTTGAAAATCTATAAAATGTTTTACTTGACTTTTCTTTTACAATTGTTTTCTCTACAAGACAAAATTGTACAAGAGAACATCTCATTTTTTTTTTTTACTTAAATACCTCATTTTCATTGCAAGTGGGATTATAAGTTTGAATGTGAAGACGAATTGCAAGTGGGACTATAATTAAAATATGCTTATTCATTTTGTATGAATTTGTATTTTTTGTAGAAACTATGAGTAGTGGTAGTGAACCAGCTGAAAGTAATCAGGGTTTAAATTAAAGTCTTGGTGATGGATCAACTCCTCAAACGTCCTCACCAGCACAACCGAAAGATCAAACATCTAGGCCAGGTACACCTTTGAGTGATTTTTGTCCACCTCCTATAGAAAATCTTGAAAAAAGATCAAATGAGAATGTGAATGATAGTAATCATGTTACTCTTGCGGATGAATATTCACATAAGGATTCTACATTACTTCCTAAAAGAAAATTGACTTCAGATGTTTGGAATCATTTCAAAAGACAAAATATTGATGGGTTAATGAAGGCAATTTGTAATTATTGTGAAAAAAAATTAAGATGTGAAAGTAAGAATGGTACTAATCATTTGCGTGAACATTAGAAAAGATGTCCTCTTCAAAATATAAGAGACATTAGGCAATCCATGTTGAATCCAAACAAAGTTAATAAGGATGGGAAAACTACAATTGCTACTTATGTATTTGATCAAGAGCAATCTTAGAGAGATTTGGCAGAGATGATCATTTTGCATGAGTATCCACTTTCTATAGTTGAGCATAAAGACTTTAGGTGATACTCATTCAGCTTACAACCAATGTTTAAGATGGTGTCAAGAAACATAGTGAAGAATGATATTTTGAAGCTTTTTAATGAGTATAAGGTCAAAATTAAGTCTTTCATTCGCACCATTAAAAGTAGAGTTATTATCACAACGGATATGTGGACTGCTAATAACCAAAAGAGGCAGTGCATGGTCATTACTACACATTTTATAGACAACTTATGGAAATTACACAGCTTTATATTGAGGTAATTCCATGCTCCATATTTTATTCATATATATTTATATTTTGATAATAAAGTTTAAGCCTAATTGTAATTATTGTATTCTTGTTTGCTAGGATTATCTACATACCTGCTCCAAACAATGCAGAGACTATCAATCAGGCACTCTTTCAGACTCTAATAGATTAGAACCTTGATCGTAAATTATCTACCTTAATACTTGATAATTGTTTCACTAATGATAGTATGATTTCGAAGATAAAAGAGAAACTTGATAAAGATTCATTTTTATTAGATGGAAAATTGCTTCACATGAGATGTGCTGCACATATTTTGAATTTAATTGTGAAAGAAGAGCTAAGTAGGTTTGAAAAGGGAATAGAGAATGTTCGTGAGAGTGTTAATTTTTGGAAGGCCACATCTAAGAGGGTAGAAAAATTTGAAGACTCAGCTAAACAATTGGACATACCATGTACTCAGAAGTTAGTACTCGATTATAAAACTAGATGGAATTCCACATATTTGATGCTTAAAACTGCTTTGCTTTACAAGCCAGTTTTTCGTCATTTAAGGTTATATGAACCGCACTATAAATGTGTTCCTTCTGATGAAGATTTGGAAGCTGTGTCATAGAATAGAGAGATTTTATAATGTTATTTTAATTTTTTTTTGGACGAGTTATCTTACTACTAATTTATTCTTTATTGAGATTTGTGAGCTGAGATTGTCTCTAGATCATTAGATTGATTCTAGTATACTAGAGATAATAGAGATATCATTTGTGATGATAGAAAAGTTTGAGAAATACTAGGATAAAGTTCATGGGATTTTGACAATAGCAAATATATTGGATCCAAGATACAAAATGAAATCCTTCAAATGCTACTTTCCTTTGATTTATGGAAGCCATGCTTCAAGTGGACTAGAGAAGGTTCGTAGCAATATAGATGATTTAGCAAAAGAATACCAATTGAAGCATAAGAGACAAAAAAAGCAAAATCGTCATAAGGCTGGTAGTTCAAGGATAGATAGCTATTCTTGTAGTTCTAATGTTACTTCACTTTCCGACTCTTCATACATTTTTGATACATGGATGGAAAATAAAGAGACTGTTGAAGAAGTGAAATAAGAGTTGAACTTTTACTTAGAAGAATCTGTCCATCCTAGAGTTGATAATTTTGATATATTGGATTGGCAGAAGATACAAGGGGTGAAATATCCTATGTTGCAACAAATAGCTATAGATATTTACGCTATTCCTATGTCAAGTGTTACTTCAGAGTCTGTTTTCTCTACTAGTAATAGAGTTTTGAACCCACATCGTAGTAGAATCTTACCATCGATATTGGAAGCATTGATGTATATTCAAGATTAGTTATAGTCTGAAATGAAAGGTAAATTTTAAGTTATTGTTATACATTTTAATTAGTACTTTTGTTTCAATAATTTGCTAATAATTTGTTTATATCTTTTTGTTAGATTC
Organism: Parasponia andersonii; assembly: GCA_002914805.1. NCBI lineage: Eukaryota > Viridiplantae > Streptophyta > Magnoliopsida > Rosales > Cannabaceae > Trema > Trema andersonii. The sequence continues at coordinate 108,642 of JXTB01000116.1, forward strand.
AAAAAAATCTTTAGATGGTATTGCGACGTTTTATTAGGATAATAATGAAGGAGATGATGTTACTGATGTTGAGGTAAATTTCTTCATAATTCTTTAGTTTATTTAATGTTTTAAGAAATTGAAAATAATATTATTATTTTTTTTCATTTTTTAGGCTGAATTTGATATAATAAATGAAGTCGAACCAATGACATGAAAAATAAGGGATTCGATCAAGATTAGAAGTTATTTCAGAATATTATGATGCGACGTCTTTTATTTTTTGTTTTTTTGTGTTAGACAATTGTTATGTCTTTTAGACTTACTTTATTTTGGATTATTGTAATATGTTAGATCTTATTTAAGCTTTAGACTTATTTAATCTTGCGTGTTTTATATAAATCATATTATGTTGAATGTGGCTTGAATTTGCTTGATATTGTATGGAAATAAGTTATAAATATGTATATATATATATATTTCAGAATTTTTTAGCAGTTTTTTTTTTAAAATGGTCGAAGGTATATGGGTACCTGCGAGTATGGGTTTGGTTTTTCTCTGCGGGTACAAGAATGGGATAGCCATACCTGTCCCGAACCCAACCCGTTGCCATCCACAATTGTGAGAATTACAGCAAGTGCTTGCAAGAATTGGCTAAGCAGTGGTTAGTGTAGCTTTATAGGTTTTTATGTGAGTGGAGTATTTTTAATTTTATTTGCTTTTCGACAACAACCAATAAAATAAATAAAAGAAAAAACGTGTTAACTTGAAAACTAAGAGCTTGAAAATTAGGCAATCTTTATGTGTTATGCTTAAAATGCATACACATAAAATAAACGTAAGTGCATGGGTCGTAAATAAGTAATAAAGTGATAAGTATTAAATTATTTATCCCACAGAAATTGAGTATTAGATTATCATTAAATACCAGAATTATCATAACCTAACTTTATCTAGGCAATCAAATTAAATGAATTTATAATTAAATGAATACAAAGATAAAAATAAATATAAAAATAAAGTATGGAGGCTTCTATGCACAAATTTACTAGGGGATTGAATTCACTAAACTGTTAACTATGTCTTTTGACCACCAATTATATTTTAATCAATTATTCCTAATTTATAAGCTAAGAACACAAAAGTATTTCTACTCTCTCTCCCGAGTGCCAAGCAAAATCATTCTTAAATCCCAGTTTCAATATCTCTATTCCAAATCTAGAAATTAAGAATTCATTATGTTCAATGGTTCTTTAATTATGGTTTCAAATGAATTATAGGTTCTCTCAAACTCTATAAAATTCTAGGTTATACTATCCTATGATTGTTTCTAAAATTTCCTTTCTCAAGTGTTAAATTCTAGAAACCAAATCATTCAACTAATAGCTAATTAGTTGAGAAGTATTAAGTATGGAATAACATAAATAAATTCAAGAACAACATCAAAGAACATAATAAAAATCAAGATATAGAATCAAGGTTTAAGTTACATCAAACCTCAAGCACATATCATTTAAGTCAACATAGGAGAATCCAATACTAATCTCAATAAGAATTTTATATATCTAAACATATTCAATAATCAAGTATAATACAAAATTCAAATAAGACTAGGGTGAGAAAGAGGATGAGAAAAACTCTTTTGTAGAAGTGGAACTTCAGGCCTTCAATTCTTCAAGCAATTCTCTCAAGTTTCTTCTCCAAATTTTAGCACCAAAGCACTCCTTACTCTATAATTTTTGAGCTCTCGAAATTATGTTTTCTCTTTAACTCTCCACACTTGCTATGGAGGCTTAGTATTTAAGGAATTTCAAGATGACCTAGGCCAGGTAGAATATCAACCATTCGATCAGATAGTATTAATAGTCCAGATTGACTCTAAAATCTCGCTAAAAATGCGCTTTCGGATGCTATGTAGCGTCGTGGTACTCCCTGGCAAGCGCCACGGCGTTCTCAGTTTTAAAAATCAGCATGACAGCTTTTCTTTCTGGAGCACCATTTTTTCATTTTAGCTTCGTTTTACCTAATTTTTATTGCGTTGTATTCCTATCGGAATCAACTTTCATCCTCAATGGTTGAAATATCCATATTTAGTATCAATTTATCTTGGTTCTCATTTATTCACAAAAACTATAAAAAGAAAGTGAAAATATATCAAACTAACACAAATACTTAAGAATTTACAATTATTTGAACCAAATAATATTTAATTTAGAGTGAATTAATTGCGCTCATCGTTATGCTATAAATAAGTCAATTAGAATCGAGTATTCAGTTAATTTTGAACAGATTCTAATGACAAGATGATTGTGCAGTTAAAAAAGTGACGGTCACTTTTACCTACTTTTTCATACCGTACGATCATCTTGCCATTAGAAAATGACTAATGTATTAGCGTATTAGGTCACCACAGATATGTTAATAAACAGATTGATTGTTGAAGTATATTTCCTTTCTTTTTTGCTTTTACTTTGTAGTTGTGTCCAATATTGTTTTATGAGTTGTGGAAAAAGAAAAACGCGTCGGATGTGTTATTAGTCAACTTCTATTTTTTTTTTCTTTTTGTTTCCTGAATATCAAAGTTTGTTTTAAGAAAATTAGGCACTAACAGTTTTTTTTGTTATTTTCTTTTTGACTTTGCTCTTTTTTTTTTCAACGTGATATTATATATATATACATATATATATATAGGTTGCCAATCCAATAGATATTTTTTTTCTTTACCTATGGATAGGTATTTTTTTTTAGCTGTTGGATCACCATCTAATGGTGATCCAATGGCTATATTGAACTGCATGAAAAGACGTGCATCATTAATGTTCATTCTCTCTCTTATTTTTTAGAATAAAAAAATATGCATGCTAAATTTTCATTGGCCAAATTGATACCTATGCATTGGTGAAAAAATAAAAATACCTACTGGATTAGTGCCCATATATATATATATATATATATATATATATATATATATCTATTTCATTGAACCGATTTAATATTTTCTAACTCAATTTAGATTTAAGTAACATTTTTTCCCGTAAATTTAAAAAAAAAAAAGGTATTGTTGGCATCTAATTATAGTGTGTCGTAATACGTCAAACAAAATGTAATGCTTAGAAGAAGTTAACAAATTCAATTACGAGTGATCGAAATATTAATTTTTATAGAAATTTTTATCGTTTGATATATAGCTAATACAATAGTAATCAATATGCAAATATACATTTATCAATATGTGTGACATATAATTAACAGAAAGCTTTTGAAAGTGTGTAGGACATGCTCACGTAATTCCTATCGGGAAAAAAAAAAAAAAAAAAGGTGATTAGAGGTAGCACGATAATGACAACAGAAAGAAATAGAAAAGAGTCACACTCTTTGTCAAAAAATAATTAAAAAGATATACGACTTTGGAGTTAGAGTAGCAGAATAGGCGACATAATGTATTTTTGTGACACTTTTTTCGTGAACGGATAATTTTCATATGCTACAATGAAACTCCGCTCCGTGTGCCTTTCTGTTCAGATGAGAAATAATTGTTTGTTTTATTTTATTATTTTTCTTCTTTTTGCTTTCTTTTTTATGGTTATGTGTAGCAAGTAATATATGATATCTATATATATATATATGTATATATACATACGCACGAAATTACAATATGTATGTCTATGAAAATGGTAACATCAATTAAAATTAATTGCCTTGCATGTTTTAATTTCTCCAAAAATTCAAGAAGTTTTTTCAGAATAATTTATTTATGTTTAAGTTATTGGGTTTCTATAGCCTCAAGTTGATATGATATTTTTTCGGGATTGCAAAAAAGATAATCATCTTTTTCTCTGTATCACTTGTAGTTACTAATTGTTCTAGCCATTGAATTTATGCATTTTCATTCTAATTTTAATAATAAGACTACTTAGTGTTAAAGATAATTAAATTTTTCATTTATTTTTTGAATTTGTAAATTATATATCCCTTCACATACGGATAATATCTTATCCTCTGTTATTTGATCTTTAGCCTAGAATGTAATCTCCTATTTTTACTCTTGTAATCGTGTATATAAGCCCCATTAAAGTCTATATAGCCATTTTCAATATATTCAAGTCTTGTAAGGTAACAAGAGCCAATCGACTCTAACGAGTATCCCACCCCGCCATCAAGTAATCTTTTACCAAATAACAAATGGCTAACTCTATCAACGAGAGCACCCCAAACTAACAACTCGCTCTCATCCAAAAACAACAATATGTCATCATCTATATTGTCACGACTCAAAATTAGGACTAGTAGCAGAAGAGGGATTTCAATTTATTTAGAAAGTGTATAAAAAGTTTTAATTTTGTAAAACGGTCTATTTAAATAAAATATTTAGAATTTCATCCCGTGAATCTTTTTCACAATTCGTATACATCATTAAACATAGATCGAAATATAATTAAGAAAATAAGGTTTAAGCATCTTCATCATCCACAACAAAAATCAAACACCAAAATCGCATACATGAGTTTACAGACCAAAAAAAGAATGTAGTAATCTTAGTTCAATACTGAAACAAAACCTAAACAGTTCAAACACCACAACAACACTCTTCAAGCATTACCAAGATAAAGATCGCACTAGATACCACATGAGANTATATATATATATATATAAAGCCGTGTAATCAAAACAATCAATCCATATGTACATGATATAAATTAGCCTATACCCATGAGCTCTCATCTTTTTATCTGTGGAAACCCAGAATAATGGTACTAAATGTACCTAATAGCCTGCTTGACACCTAAGCCTATATGTGGAGGGGACACCTATGTGTCGTCTACCGAACTTGGAGGGGCAACTAAATTGCCTATGCTTGCCAAATAGGGAGGTAATCAGAAATAACAAACCTCGTGCAGGTTTAGGGACTCTGCACCGACAGTGGAGCACGCAGCGTTACACTATAAACCCACGATACTAACACGGTACTCATGTATGATCCTATGACACGTGTAATACAGAACTGAAGTATGAAAGTAATTATGCTCTGATTTTTTGATAAAATAGACATAAAAGATTTTTACAGAAAAATGGGCAGTGTAACGGCCCTATTTTTGATGTACGCAAAAAAACATGCACTCAATAAGTTCTTAGAGCAATACAGTATATATCATATAATTTGATTCTACCACATATATTCAAATAGTTCAAAAACCACATTTGTTATCATATATTGCAGAAAATAAGTTTTATTCGAAAATAATATAAAATGAAGGTAATTGAACCCCTACCTCACAAGAATAATGATACCATGCTATTGAATCCTCAAGGTGTCGTTGGACGATCACCCGGAGGGTCAAGAACGAATTCCAAGCTCTCGATTGTCCTCTTGTGAAAAATCAACTTCTCAACGGAGCTTCAAATCTATAAATGGATCTCTTCACTGAATTCCTAGTACCCAAAATAGCTAAGTTAGACATATAACTTGTCCAATTCAGGTCTGAAACCACACCAGACTGGTTGTATGCAAATCGAGGAAAATCTTAGCCGTCTGATTTCGATTTTCGTGTCAGTCACCAAACATAGGCAATATATATCAAACTTCTCATTTTCTGAGTACAATCCAAAAATGACAACAAAAATACGATCCAACGACTGGATTAACAAATCAAACTTAAGCTTAAAATATCCAAAAATGATAACTTTTGATTCGGGTAGTTTGGGGTTAAGATATATATACTTTCGACTTCTTTTCAACGAGACGAATCCAACGAGCCTGGTTAGAGGTCAAATGGTGGCCGAAATCATCGCTGGTGACCAAAAACGTCTGTTGTTTCTAGAGCTCCTCACCGGTATTTGGCGGCTCCGGGGGCTACAAGAGTTGGGCAACAAGCTGCTGGTGGTACGACGAAGCTTCACCGGGGGTCTTGGTGGCCAGACGACAATTGGTGGGTGGCGTCTGGGTTTTTACTCTTTTGTGGTGTATAGAATATAAAACTGTTGAGTTATTGTCATAATACCAAATCTACTGAGTACCCTCTTAATATATCTCTTTTGTGATAAGCTAAGGATACCCTGAGAGCGACCTCAGTATATCTATACACCTAATACAAAAAGGGTGACTTTAAGATCTTTCATTTCGAAATTCTCTGCAAAAAATCTCTTGATATTATGCAATAAGCCTATATCATTATTTGCTAGTAGTATATCATCAATATAAAGCACCAAGAAGATAAACTTACTTTTACTGAACTTATGGTATACATAATCATCAACTAGATTCACCTCAAAATCGAACGAGAGAATTACCTCATGAAATTTGTGATTCCATTGACGGAAAACTTACTTGAGACCATAGATGGACTTTTTGAGTTTGCAGACTACAAACTTTGAATCTCCGATACAAAATTTTCTGACTATACTATATAAATCATCTCATCTATGTGACAATTGTGAAATGTTATCTTAACGTCCATCTGATAAAACTCAAGATCATAATAAGTCATAAATATCATAATAACTCTAAAGGAATCCTTCGAAACAACCAGAGAGATGATCTATTTAAAAGGAAATCAAAAACGTGAATATCCTCTTCACGAGACTACGTACTTCTAATGTTGAATTAATAAGCGCTCTTTCGGTACACGCGCCGGCAGTTTTTTTAATAGTGATTGGAAGTTAATTTCGGCCATTTAAGCCTTCGGAAGTCTTTTTCACAAATCCTGCACTACATTTTGCTTTTACATGATCTACTAATAGCCTAATCATAATAGAAAAGGAAATAACATAATTATGGTTCTGTCTTGGGAGTAGATAAATTTGGATTGGGAGTAGAAAATCCCCCAATTTTCTACACACCAAATTTTTAAGTTTGAATGCCCAGCTGAGTTAAAACCCGTTTTCATTGTATTTGTATTTTTAAGATGTTATTTTTCTAAACATTTGGTAATGTGTACGGAAAGGCAATTCCCCCTCCCCCCATTTCTTTTTTTTCTTTTGCTGAGAAGGCAAATTTCCCCCTAATATAATTTCTATTCACTACCATTGTGAAAATTATTGCAAGGAGTTTGCAATTGGCTGGGCAGTGGTTTTTCGCTTCAACAAACATCAAAGGACTTCAATTAAAAGCAGATAAGCAGTGGTTAGCGTAGGTTTATAGGATTCTATGTGAGTGGGGTTTTTTCAGTTTTTTTTTTTTTTAACTCCTTGGTTTATTAGGTGTTTTATTTAGAGTAGATTTCGTACTGCTCGGAAAACAAACGAAAAAAATAATAATAATAATAATAAAAAATTGTGTTAGCTTAAAAATCAAGCAATTTTTATGCTATAAATAAGTCATATATAATAGATAGTTTAATTAATTTTAGGGTCCCGAAGACAATTGTGTGGTCAAAAATGGTCACTTTCACCTTTATTTCTGACCACGCAATTGCCTTCTTATAGGACATTTCGTACTAGAGAGGACAAACATTAAAAGTGATGTCCATATCTTACTTTAGTGCTATTTTTACCCTTTTTTTTTATAGAGAAAGGGTAATTGAAAAAAAACTTATTTTCTGAGTGATTTTAGTATTATTTTGGTCAATTAAAATTTAGTATATATATTTTTTATATTAAAAAATAAAAAAAATATAATATTAATAATATATGTCTTTTTATGTATATCGTATAATAGTTACATCATATTAGATAATAATTTAATGTCCAAAACTGATGCCTTACGTAATAATACTTATACATAAATAAAATAAATAAATAACCTACGGATTGTCATATATATATATATATATATATATATATATATATATATCTATTTCATTGAACCGATTTAATATTTTCTAACTCAATTTAGATTTAAGTAACATTTTTTCCCGTAAATTTAAAAAAAAAAAAGGTATTGTTGGCATCTAATTATAGTGTGTCGTAATACGTCAAACAAAATGTAATGCTTAGAAGAAGTTAACAAATTCAATTACGAGTGATCGAAATATTAATTTTTATAGAAATTTTTATCGTTTGATATATAGCTAATACAATAGTAATCAATATGCAAATATACATTTATCAATATGTGTGACATATAATTAACAGAAAGCTTTTGAAAGTGTGTAGGACATGCTCACGTAATTCCTATCGGGAAAAAAAAAAAAAAAAAAGGTGATTAGAGGTAGCACGATAATGACAACAGAAAGAAATAGAAAAGAGTCACACTCTTTGTCAAAAAATAATTAAAAAGATATACGACTTTGGAGTTAGAGTAGCAGAATAGGCGACATAATGTATTTTTGTGACACTTTTTTCGTGAACGGATAATTTTCATATGCTACAATGAAACTCCGCTCCGTGTGCCTTTCTGTTCAGATGAGAAATAATTGTTTGTTTTATTTTATTATTTTTCTTCTTTTTGCTTTCTTTTTTATGGTTATGTGTAGCAAGTAATATATGATATCTATATATATATATATGTATATATACATACGCACGAAATTACAATATGTATGTCTATGAAAATGGTAACATCAATTAAAATTAATTGCCTTGCATGTTTTAATTTCTCCAAAAATTCAAGAAGTTTTTTCAGAATAATTTATTTATGTTTAAGTTATTGGGTTTCTATAGCCTCAAGTTGATATGATATTTTTTCGGGATTGCAAAAAAGATAATCATCTTTTTCTCTGTATCACTTGTAGTTACTAATTGTTCTAGCCATTGAATTTATGCATTTTCATTCTAATTTTAATAATAAGACTACTTAGTGTTAAAGATAATTAAATTTTTCATTTATTTTTTGAATTTGTAAATTATATATCCCTTCACATACGGATAATATCTTATCCTCTGTTATTTGATCTTTAGCCTAGAATGTAATCTCCTATTTTTACTCTTGTAATCGTGTATATAAGCCCCATTAAAGTCTATATAGCCATTTTCAATATATTCAAGTCTTGTAAGGTAACAAGAGCCAATCGACTCTAACGAGTATCCCACCCCGCCATCAAGTAATCTTTTACCAAATAACAAATGGCTAACTCTATCAACGAGAGCACCCCAAACTAACAACTCGCTCTCATCCAAAAACAACAATATGTCATCATCTATATTGTCACGACTCAAAATTAGGACTAGTAGCAGAAGAGGGATTTCAATTTATTTAGAAAGTGTATAAAAAGTTTTAATTTTGTAAAACGGTCTATTTAAATAAAATATTTAGAATTTCATCCCGTGAATCTTTTTCACAATTCGTATACATCATTAAACATAGATCGAAATATAATTAAGAAAATAAGGTTTAAGCATCTTCATCATCCACAACAAAAATCAAACACCAAAATCGCATACATGAGTTTACAGACCAAAAAAAGAATGTAGTAATCTTAGTTCAATACTGAAACAAAACCTAAACAGTTCAAACACCACAACAACACTCTTCAAGCATTACCAAGATAAAGATCGCACTAGATACCACATGAGA
>JXTB01000116.1:121141-135338 GCA_002914805.1 Parasponia andersonii
TTTTTAATTATTATTATTATTATTATTTTTTAGTATACACATAATCCAAAATAATAGAAAGAAATATAATATAGAAATATAACGAAGTAGCTTATCAAATCAAATCATGTATTTTCTACACAAGTAATATGCCAATTAATCATTTTTAGAAGAAAACAGACTTAATATACGTCAAATTTGTACCAAAGAGTGTGCTTCGAGCATTTCACTGCAAAATTACTTCACAAATAAAGATTATTAAAATAACCAATGTACTAAAACAATATTCAAATTTATATGCCTATATATGCAAAAATATATAAAATCTAAACTTAAAATAGTATGCAGACATGACACTAATGTAAATAAAAAAAAATGCTATGTAATTTCGTTATTATCAGCTTTTTACTTATGTAAGGAACTGGGTGTTATTAGGAACTTTGAGATATCACAGTATAGGAAGAAGACGAAGACAAAGGGGGATATGTGAGGTAGATCACAATGAAGAAGAAAATATTATGGGTTTTGTTGCTTTTTCTTTTCCTTTTTATTTCAATTTTAACTAGGGTCATATATGTCATTATACAAGACTTTAATTTAAAATGATATTTCCCCCAATTTCTCATAATTTTTTGCATTAGTTAGCAGAAATAGGATATTGTCAATTCAGATTTTGTGTTTATTGAGAGATTTGTTAGTCAATTTAAATGTAGAAGGTACAAATTTGCATAAATTTGAAATGTATAAGTATAATTTTGCAAGCTAATAAAACAAAGTTAAAATTGTGAAAAAGGCATACGTATCTTTCAGACAACTCTCTTAGGGGCCGTTTGGTATGGGGTAATCTTTAGGTAAGAATGTGTATTTCAATGCATTCTAATGTTTGGTATCACTTTAACACCCAGTAAAGTAATTACCTCAGAAATCAAATCCTCTTAAGTGTGGGTCATCTTAAAGTTACCAAAACATATGAATTTTAAATGATCCCCGTCTAAAACCTATCTTAAAAAACGAAACAAAAAAATATGATATCTTAGGAATTATAGCAAATTATTTTATTTTATACTAACAAATTTTATTATTTTATAAGTAGTTTAATTTTTAATTATTTTTTAATTTAATTTAAGCACATTCCTATGCACAACCAAATATAGTTATCTAACATCGCAAGAATCATAGACAAGATTACTATGTGCAACTAAACATAGTTATTTTAGATATCATACAATTATATCATCATCTTCAACATTCCTATTAATTTGAAAACTGAGATTATCTTATACCAAAAGGCCCCTTATAGTGATTTGTTTCCTTTTATCTGTGCGTACTCAACAATTTTTTTTAATATATTGATTTGTTTTCTTTTATCTGTGCGTACATTAGGTTACTATTAAAAATTGTTTATCTTCAACTTATTTTTTTTAAAAAAAATTAGTCTTTTTTTTTTATCTTATTCCGACTCAAAAAAATTCAATATGGATTTTTTTCTTTGTCGTATATGTTTGTTAATGGAATGTAGAGTAACCCAGAAAAAATAATAAGAAAAAAAATATCCATTTTATTCCTAATAACAAGAAAAATAGTTAACAAGTTGATAAGTATAACTGTTGACCAGTTTATAATTGTCAAGTAGTTGATAATCAACTAGTCTAATGGGAAAATAGGTGGAAAAAAAAGACATTTAATGGAATTAATAAACTAGCTTCAATGTATAAGGAAGATAGTCAACTAGTTTCTAAGTATATTATCTACTAATTTATAATAAACTAGTATAAGAAAAAAAAAAATTCCAAATGAAAAAAAAAAAGATGTTTAATGAAAATAATCAACTCATTTCATGCATAAGAGTAAAGAAAATACTCAACTAGTTTTCAATACTACCTAAAAGAAAATAGTCAACTAGAAGATAGGTGTAATTATCAATTAGTTTAATTATCAGCTAGTTTGATGGAAAATAGGGGAAAAAAAAAAGGAAAAGAAACGAAAGGATGTTAAATGAAAATAATCAATTAGTTTCAAGCCTAAGTATAATAAAGACAGTCGACTAGTTTCAGAGTGTTATTAGCAACTTATTTATAATAAACTACTTTAAGTGAAAAAAAAATAAAAAAAAGATGTTTAATGAAATAATCAACTAGTTTCGTTCCAAAGAGTAAAGAAAATAATCAATTAGTTTCAATCCTACGTAAAAAGAAAATAATTAACTAGTAGATAAACGTAATTCTCAACAATTTTATAATTTCTCAACTAGAATATAATAATAAATTAGTTGATACTCAACCGGTCTAAGGGAAAAGTCAACTAGTAGATAAGTTTTCAACCAATTTATAATTATAAGTCAACTAGTCTAAGAAAAAAATAGTCAACTAGCAGATAAGTTTTCAACCGATTTATAATTATAAACTAGTCGATGATCAACTGTAAAGGAAAATAGTCGATTAGTATGATAAGAAGGGGCGGAATTGAAAATTCATTATTAAAATTACTATAATTGTAACAAATAAAAAGAATTTGCTATAAGTAAAAACAAAAATTTTTAAAGTGCAGCTTTGTTAGGTTCTTTTATACAATTTTTGACTGCATGGTTAGGGAATAAATATATGTAGCGTAATTTAGAACAATAAATAAGGGGTTAAACAAATCAAGTGCATTGAGTGGCTTGTTTATAGTCCCACATCAATTTGGAAAAATAAAATTTGGACACACAGGATCCTATATAAACTAACTAACTTAAGTTTCGATTCGACTAGTACGAGAAATTGGGCCGAGTTATCTCTTTTGCAGTATATAGGAAGGATTGAGCAAGTATTGTTTTTTATATTTCACTAGTAGAAAAAATTTTGTTTTAGTTTTCAATTTTAAAAAATAAAAAAATATGTTTGATAAAGTTTTTTTTTTTTTTAGTTTTTAATTTTAAAAAATAAAAAAAATATATTTGTCAAAGTTTATTTCACTATTTGTGAATGAGAAAGTTATATTAGAAATTTTTTTACCACGTTTTTTTTGAAATTTTTGGTAATAAAAAATAAAAACAAGTTTGCCAAGCAAACGTCTAAAAGATTTTTGAGAAAATGAAAGTGAACTTAAGCAAGCTTTAAGTTATATCCATTATAGTGTTTATATGTATGAGAAAGTTCTTAGTAATAGTGTTTTGTTTGTTACATCGTTGATAGTAAATTTGAGCAATTTGAAAATAGCTTAGAATAATATGCTAATCTCATATACTTTTAAAAAAAAAAAACAAGAAGAAGTCATCCAATTAATGGAATACGAATAGAAAAAAAATTCAACTCATAATTTCTCTATTTCAAAAAGAATATTTTTGTAAACTCAATTATCAAAAGTGGGAGTTTTCTCATAAAGGATAAATTTTTACAAATTTTAAATCCGAAAGACGATATTGATAATAGCCAAAATATAAGGTATATTTTTTTTCTGAGTGAAAAATATAAGATATAAATTGAAGTATCAAATGAGCTAGGGCTGGTAATCCGTGTTATCATGTCGTGTTCAGGTCGACACGATTACGACACGACACGATTAATAAACGTGTCAAAAATTTAAACTCGTATACGACACGATTAATACACATGTAATACGACACGACACGTATAACCCGTTTAATAAATATGTCATGTGTTATATTATGACCCGTTTGACACGATTATTCTAATTTAACATGATTATGCACTATTTAATTTAATTTTACTCTTATAAATATGCTTAAAATTAATCAAAATCACGTTTAATATATTAAAATATTAATAAAGGTGTCGTATTAGTGTCGTGTTGACACGACACGAAAACGACACGTTTAATTAAACGGGTTACACTGGTCATTTTCAGGTTAAGCAGGTTGACCCATTTATTTCGTGTCGTTTTCAAGTCGTATCATCGTGTCGTGTAAAATATTGTCAGCCCTAAATGTAGCTATACCTATTTGTGGCTATCTTTGGTACCTAGGAAAAGATAGGCCTGGTAATTAAGGTTGCAACAGAACTCGAAATTGGCACTTGTAGTTTAACCTGCTTGATACGAAATTGATTCGAATTGAGAAAATTAAGTAATTTCTTAATAAAATATGTTAAATAATTATTTTACAATGAATATATTTTTATTACTTTTTTGTATGAATTAATTTATCGTATTATTGTAGAACTTGATTTAAAAAATCAAATAAACTAACAGTTAATTTATATTGTTTACAAGTGTTTTAACTTATTGATTTAGATGATTTTTTTTCATTAAACAAGTTATACGTAAGTCAATCTGTAACTGACATAATTTAATTGGGTTAAACAAAATACGACACAATACACATTACAATTCCAAATCCAAAAAGAGATGTAAGAAATAGTTAAAGGGAGAAAGTGAAAATTGTGTTATTTCTTAAGAGAGAAAAGATAATGAAAGAGAAAAATGCAAAAAAAAAAAAAAAAAAAAAAAAAAAAAANGAATTAAAATTGAAGAATGAAGTAGTAACGGAAAAAAATGTACCAATATATATAAAGCAAACAAAATAAATGAAAAAGAAAAAAAAAAAAGAAAAAAAAAAAACAAGAAAGAAAGATAATAAGACTAAGACCCACTATTTTTCAATCTCTTCAAAATGTAGAGAAAAAGGAGATAAAACATTTATAACTTATGTTATTATCAATTTTGACTTCCTTTTAAACTTTGAAGCATGTAATAAAAAAATAGGAAAAATATAAATCATTTATAAAACGAAGATTTTTATTTAATAAAAATACGAAATTTCAAAATCATCCCTAATCTTGATTCTTGTCGAAAATTTTTGACCATATCGAAAAATACAAAAGTGAAGGAGGTGGTATTAGGAAGAAGACCAAACTGTATTCGATTAGGATTGAAATTTTCAATTGTCAATTGGGATTGAGCCATCGGTTGAAAAAATATTCTACTATAGTTACAAATTTTCAATTAAGGTCAAAAATCAATTGAAACGACATAAATTGCTTATCGAAATTTTTTGACCCGAGTAGAATTGAGAGGCAGTCGAGTTCAACAATGGTCACATGATACTGTAGGTGGCAATGGTGGCAGAAGAAAGATTTATTGGATAAGAATGTATATTATACCCAATAAGATATTTATATAATTTTAGATATGTGATACAACAATTAGAAATAGTTTTAAAAAATTTAGGTATGAGTTAGTTTTTTTAGTAGACAATGTAAATACCCTTATAATTTTGTAATCAATATAAAATGACTTATTTTGCACTTCCTTTAAATACAAATAATGTATTGCATTATAGTTTTACTAAAGGGATAATTGTAAAAAAATATCCTGAAGTATGACATTTTCATAATTTTAACTATATTTTTTGGCTTATATAAAGTTATACCTTCGTATTTAAATTTCTTCACATTTGATTCTATGTACAAATTCGATTATTTGTACTAACTGTTTTAAGTTATTTCAATAATTTTTTGTATTAATCAGCAGAAATAGAATATTGTCAATTTAGATTGTGTCCTTATTAAGAGATTTATTGGTCAATTTATATGTAGAAAGTATAAATTTACGTAGATTTAAAATATACATATATAATTTTGCATGCCAATAAAATAAAATTAAAATTACAAAAAAGTCAAACTTCCGTATCTTTCGTATAGCCCTTTATTAAATCTTATAACGATTGTTTTAAATAGACTATTATAATATCTTTCATTATAATTATAATTGACTTTATTTTATTTTAGTTCAAATATTTTTGATTCTAATTATAAATTATTTAACAATTTTAATTTAAATACAGTAAAAGAGGCCACAATATAATATTTTAAAACAAAGTAGAAACAATAACAAATTAAAGCATGTACGAATCTCCCCATTTTTTTTAAAAAATAAGGATGAAGAAGAAGAAATAAAGAAAATAAGCAAATCCTGTATGAAGTGGGGTTTTGATTTTTTTTTTTTCTATTTGGTCACGTGTAATTTTATTCGGATGACGATCATATTTTCCATCTTCCAATGCATCTAAGTCATATTGGTTTTTCGTTCATTAAAAAAAAAAAAGTTTTTGGTTTTTACCCTTCTCTAAAAAAAATTACTATTTATATAAAAAAATTCACTTTCACAATTGACTGATTTTTCCTTCTTGGGTCTGTGCGTACTCAGCAATTTCTTTTTTTTTTTTGTTTTTTTTTTAAATATAAAAAGCAATACTTCCTCATGGACCTCATACCTTCCTAATTTTCTACCTCTTTCCTATATACTCCGCAAGCGCCGCAAAGGTCTACTGGTCGATCATGGCCGCCGATCCAGTGAAAAATCTCCACACATCCGCCGAGGACGAGGCCAAGAAGAGAAAGCGCAAGCGAAAGAGGGTCAAGAAACCCTCCGAGACTCCAGACCTGAATGAGAATCGAGAGGTAGAAGACGAAGAAGAAGAAGTAGAGGCGAATAGAGAGAAAGAGAGCAAGAAGAACAAGAAAAATAAGATGCTAAATTTGCAGAAACCAAACCTATCTGGAGAAGGAGAAGAAGAAGAAGAAGGAGAAGAAGGAGATGCTGAGGAAGCAGAGGAAGAGAATACGGAGAAGAAGAAGAAGGTGAAGAGTGAAGGGTCTGGGATTATGAGTACAGAGTCCTTTGCTTCTTTGAATCTGTCTGAGCCCACTTTGAAGGCCATTCAGGAAATGGGTTTTCAGTATATGACTCAGGTTAGCTCAGTTTTAACTTAATATTGCACTTTTTTTTATTATTGGGATTGAAAAATGATTTTTTTTTGCTTAGGTTTTATAGGTATATATATGTATGTATGTATTTTGCGTAAAGGCAGAAACTTGTTTTTTCTTGTTAAGAAACAATGAAAGGGCGCTTTTGAATTACACCCACATGGTATCTTGTACTGACTGTACTCAAAATGAAGATTCTAGACAGGATATTTTATTTGGAGAGAGTGGCTTTCAAGAGTCAATTACCGAGTTACAAGTACCTCAGCACTTGAATATATACACTGTTCAGTTACATGTAGCACAATGTTTATGTTTTTGAGCACTTAATAGAGATATATTTGCATACTGGTATTATGGTAACTAGAGTTCTCGTTTCCTAGTTCTACTCCTCTTTTTGTATGCATTCCAACCATTTACTTTTTGTACTGCAATTTTTATTTCAGACACTGATACACAAAATGATAAGTGCAGTTTTTGCTTGTTATGTCCTGCAAATACTCGGGAGATCTTTCATCTTATGCATTACTTTTGTGTGTGTGTTTTTTTTTTTTTTTTGGTTGTAGCATACTTTTATCCTGTCTAAGGTATTTAGAATTTAAATGCAGATTCAAGCCAGAGCAATCCCTCCGCTTTTGGTGGGAAAAGACGTTCTCGGAGCTGCCAGGACAGGTTCTGGTAAAACTCTTGCTTTCCTAATACCGGCGGTGGAGTTGTTATATAACACTCGCTTTGCTTCTCGTAATGGAACTGGTGTTGTGGTAATTTGCCCAACAAGGGAACTTGCAATACAGGTAAAAATTACTAGTATCTTTGTGCTTGTTATTGATTCTCTCTTTTTTTTGGGGGCATATTAATGATGGTGGCTTTTGGTTCAGTGTGATACAACTTTTCTGCTGTGCGGTAGACTCATAATGCGTCTAGCGTACTTTCCTTTTACTGTAACATGTGAATGGCTTGGGTGATGTAGTTTGTTTAATTCCATTCTAATGCAGTGATCAATACCTATAATCTTTCAAGACATTGGTGGCGGGTTACCAGAACTTATGATTTACGCATATAAACATGGGATTGAATCTTCTCATAATACGTATGAATTATAAGCTCTGGTTTATTGTTTCACAGTGCTAATTGCTTGTTCCTATGCTTTTGGCTAAGTTCCTAATAATCCTATTTTTTCACAAAAGTTTAGGTTGCTGCTATTACTTATTTGGAACATCTCATCTATTATATTGTTTTTTTTGGCTTCTGTTTAGCAGTTTTATAATTTGTTGACTGCTTCACTATTTATATATTTCAGACCCATGCTGTGGCGAAGGATCTTCTCAAATATCACTCACAGACACATGGCTTGGTTATTGGTGGTGCAGCTAGAAGAGGAGAAGCAGAGCGTATTGTGAAGGGGGTTAATTTATTGGTGGCAACACCTGGTCGCCTGCTTGATCATCTTCAAAATACAAAGGGTTTCATATATAAAAATTTGAAGGTAGCATATGTGTATATTTAGCACCTTCTTTCTATAGCTTGTTATCTAATTTGGAGAATGCCTCTCTGGTGTGCTTTGCTGTGAGACATATTTCTTCTTTGATATACTTTATTCTGTGATGAATGGTCTGTTTGCTGAAATTATACTACATCATTAGGATTACTTTAACCTTAGATTTGAAAATTCATCAGACTGACTGTGTGTCCACCTCCTTCCTGAAAGGATAGAACTCCATTTGTTTGTTTTATAAGGTTTGGGCTCTCTGAAGGGCAACAAGTCCATTTCTTTGCTATATAAGATTTGGGTGGATAGGTGTAGAATAGTGTGAAACAAGCTTCCTTGACAATATTGTTTTGACTTAAGGATCTGACTTTATCCTTGATATTATTTGTACTTAAATTGTGAAAAAATGTTTTCACCTTGCTGTCCGTCTGGGGGCCCTGTGATAATAAATTTGCACTCAGTTTTCTCACAGTTCTTTTATTCAGTACATTTTCTTGTCCTCTCTTCTCAATATTGCAAATTATTAATTCCTTCTAGATAGACCTTTATGATCCTAACGTAACTGTGATTGATTTTTATCCATCTGTTTTGATTGGCTTATTTTACGTCTAAAGTTTTGTCCATTGAAGATTTCACCAGAAACTATATCTCATTCTGTTGGAATATTTGTCTATGAATTTCTAATTATCTTCCCTCTATACTTGGAATGCAGTGCCTTATGATTGATGAAGCTGACAGGATACTGGAAGCAAATTTTGAGGAAGAAATGAAGCAAATTATCAAGCTTTTACCGAAGGTAAAATATATTTGTTTAACATTTTTTGAACTTCTTGCAGAGTTTGGTCAATGATTTCAAATGCTAGGATTTTGTTTACTCATCTGCAAATAATGGGGGGAGCAAGATTATATGCAGAGAAAATAATGGAGAGGGGTTACTTTTACTTTTCAAGCATTTTGTTTGTAGAAATGCTAAAGTGGCTTGATCAAGGGTCAAACAAAGTTTAATGCGCTATACCTTAACTTGGTAATGGTAATTAAATTTCATCTTAAGACACTGGATGTTTAGTAGAGTAACATGAGACTGTCTTTTGGAGTATTCAGTAGTCAGCTAAATAGCCGGTTGATCACTTCCACTGAATTTGGTACTCAAATTGATAGGTCTACAACTAGCATATTTTCTTTTTAAAACATTAAGTATTTCAGTTGAGTATATGTATGTCTAATTTCGTCTAGTTTCTTTTCTTTTTCTAAAAAGGCTTGGAGTTAGTTAATTATTAATACTTTGTTGTTTCTGATTGTGTTCTCGGTAACATATGGTTTTATCCAAGTTTAAAGATGTTTCACAAACTGAATACTTAATCAATCTGCAGAATAGGCGAACAGCTTTATTTTCAGCGACCCAAACTCAAAAGGTATGTGCATTGTATCTATACCATGTAGTTATCAATTGATGTATAAGTCTCTAATATTTCTTTTAAAATTCTTTAGCCATTCTTTAATGTTTTGGCTATATTATTCTCTGTAGAAATATGGTACTCTTCCTGTTGTTTCTTGTATATATGGGTTGGGTTCCACATCTTTTTTAAAAATGTTTTGATGTTCTATTCCTTTTTCAATAACCTGCAGGTTGAGGATCTTGCCCGCTTGTCTTTTCAAACAGATCCTTATTATGTCGATGTGGATGATGGAAGAAGAAAGGTCAAAGTTGGAACTTGTATTTCATATTTTACACATTTGATCATTGTACACCTTAATATAGATTGCAAACTATTGAATTTTATATGTTAAGTTTATTATTTCATGTTTTCAATTCTAACCTCGTTAAGTTATCGCGATGTAGGTTACAAATGAAGGGCTCGAGCAAGGTTATTGTGTTGTACCTTGTGCCAAAAGATTTATACTTCTGTACTCTTTCTTGAAGAGAAATCTGTCTAAAAAAGTGATGGTCTTCTTCTCTTCATGTAACTCGGTGAAATTCCATAGTGAGCTTCTAAGATACATTCACATCCCTTGCCTTGATATCCATGGAAAGCAAAAGCAACAGAAGAGAACAACTACGTTTTTTGACTTCTGTAAAGCAGATAAAGGGATCTTGCTATGTACGGATGTTGCTGCCCGTGGACTGGATATACCGTCTGTGGTATGTATAGTTATTGGGTTATTTGATTTTGTCAAATACATTATGACTGCATCTCCTTCTAGGTATTGTGCAACATTTTGGCTAATTTAAGTCTTTTCTGCAATAGTAATGCTCTTGAAGAAAATTATTGCAAAATAAGAATTGATCACATTTGCAATTAATTTGGATTAAAGTAAAATGTTTCTGTGTGTTTTATTTTGTATGCATGCCTATCCTCTGTGAACTTTTTATTCAAGTCCCTTGTTGGATTAAAAGAATAATTCTTGTTATGGATGAAAAACATTCCCCGCTAAATGTGTGCACCATATATTCTCTTTCAAACTTTTTTATTTTTTTTCCTTATTTCCAAGAAAGGTGGGTCTCATGTCTTCTTTCATATATTTTTGCCACATCTTTTCCTAATATTTTGGGCCTCACATATTGTCTTTACTTGTTTTTATTTAGTGCTAGCTTTTAGTATTCTGAAGAAGAACGAGTCCTCACTTTTAGTTCCACTATCCATCAAGTTATACTACTAAGTTAATCCAATCCTAAGCAGTAGTCTAGTTCAGTCCAACCTACCAAACAAGCCCCAAAAGTATGCTAACCCTAGCCTCCAGATGACCAGTTACGTGTTGCATCAATTGATGATAAAGAAAATACGGACTTTCCTTGGTTACATTATTCTGTATCTCTGCCCCTTTACACACTTGAAAAATGATCTGGCTCCGATATTATGGTTTTACTCAAAGTGCTGGAGAACTTATGTTAGATATTCAAACCTATGTTGATGATGTCTCATTGAAATTATGCTTCCATGGCACAGTTCACTTTGATTGCTCTATGATATTAACAATTGCAGTCTAAATTTAATACATACAAATATTGTCACTTAACCATTTGAGTCCTCATAACAACTCTTATGTCTTACTTTAACCTCTCCTTTCCTTGTAGNAACCGAAGGTGCTTGTCATCGTTTTCTTGGACATGTTTTTAGTTACTTCATGCTATTGTGCAACTTCTCATCGTCTGTATTTCTTATGCTGTACCTTGGAATTACTGCTTGCAGGAATATATTCATAGGGTTGGTCGAACAGCTCGTGGGGAAGGTGCAAAGGGAAATGCTCTGCTGTTTCTCATTCCTGAAGAATTGCAATTTCTTCGTTATCTGAAGGTATAATTTATTTACTGCAGGACCCAGTAATCTGTGATTTTTTTTCATTTTAGAGGAAAAGAAGGTAATAAAACAAAAGAGTATAAGAGAAACTAGTGGCAAATCATGGTGTAAATTTGATAAGTCAAAAAATTTCCTTCTATGGACAGAACTATGGTATTGGAGGGTACATAATTTTGCAACAGGTATCCTATGAATGTACAGAAGCGCTTAAGAATTTTCTTTCAATGTGTGTTATACATATACAAAGATAGTTACACTTATCTTTTGTTCTATTCAGTATTATCTGGTGTATTATGATATTCATACTTTTCTTCATTTTCAGGAAGCAAAAGTCCCTGTAAAAGAATATGAATTTAGTGAAAAGAAGCTTTCTAATGTGCAGTCTCACCTGGTAACTTCGTATTCCTCAATCAAGTCAATCTTGATTACTCATATTTGATATACAAAAGAAATTAAGAGAAATTGAATGATGTTACTTGGAGTGATGCAGGAGAATATGGTGGGTCGTAACTACTATTTGACCAAGTCAGCAAAAGAAGCATATAGAGCCTATATCTTAGCCTATAATTCCCACTCTATGAAAGACATTTTCAATGTGCACCGCCTTGACATGCAGGTACCATTTATTAGTGTGATTTATTAAGGGCAATCGTCTATTTAACCTTATTTCGTGCTGTTGGGATTCACCGTCACAGTTGTTGCTTTTAGAATGATCCTTTAACTTTCTCGCTTAAAATGCTAGAACTGCATGGCAATGCTAATGTTGGCAAAAATTAAATGATGTTGAGGTTTTAAAATTTTTACAAGAAAGCCTGATCAAGCTCATAATTTTGTCCGCATGTTTCCACGTGATAAAAATTATATGCTAGATGCTAAGAGACTGAAAGTTTCCTTTAGTTCCAAGGAAGCCCATGAAAACTTTGCTGACGAAGCTTATATCAAGTGGAAGGATGAGGAAATAGGCTTTTGGCTACATAATCTATAGTGAAATATAGATTTCTATGAAAAGTAGTAAAAATATTTTTATGAATGACACAAAAAAGGAAAAGAATATACAACTATTTTGTTTTAGTTGTATCTGTCATGACTTACTATTGTGGGCCTCCTTGCTATTTTTTGCCTGTAGATATACCAGCAGATGACCTAAGTTTCATCAATTCTTATTCCACTCAAAAATGACCAAATTTCATGTTCAATTCTTTATTCTACTAGAAAAGTTTGGGCCTGCATGAACTATATGAAAACCAAATGATCTACAAGAAGATTTTATTTACTTTATTTTGATTTCAATTTTGATTTTGATTTTCCTTCTCCTTTATTAATTCCCTCAGCTTTCTGTTAAAGCGATGTATCAATGTACTTAAGTTGGTTTTTCTAACTCGGGGATTTGTACAGGCGGTTGCTGCATCATTTTGCTTTTCTAACCCACCCAAGGTGAACTTGAACATAGACAGCAATGCCTCAAAGTTCAGAAAGAAAACACGCAAGGTTGAAGGAAGCCGACATGGGTTTAGCAGAAGTAATCCTTATGGTAACAAGAAGTAAGTTTGAGGCCGAAAAGGATTAGATAACTGCAGATCTATGCCCCTCTGCCAAAAATTTTGTTAGGCGATCTTATATTCTTGAGCATCTCTTATCTCAGATTTGGAATCTTTTGCCTTTTCTTTTATTTTTGTTTTTTGTTTTTTCCTCTTAAAGTTCTGCGGAATTCAACTCGAAGACATGATCTTTGATTCATTTTCGAGTATAATGTTTGATTCATTTTCGAGTATAAATTTGTGTAGAACGACCATTCCGAAAAAAAAAATATTGCAAAATGAACATCAATCTAAGCTTATTCTTGTCTCTTTCCCATTTCTTGCCAAGAATTTGCTTCTGGATCTATTGAAGAATTGTTTCGGTGTTTGGTGGGAAGAATCAATTGATTGTTTTGGTAACTTTTGGAGGAATTAGATAGTTCAACATAGACTCTCATATGTGGAGTAATGCTTGGAACACAAGAAACATATACCATAACCACCTATAATTTTTTTAGGGTTTAATAATATGTATTTGAGTGGCTAAAAAGTATGCCACATACGATATTATGTGACTTGCTCGCTGGTCAAAACTGTAGTAAAAACAAATTATCTGTTCGAACATTAATTAGAGCATCCAAAATTTGATCATTATAGGAACTTAAAATCATTTTTCTAATTTTAGTATTTCAATTTATGTCCAACAGCTAAACTGATTCTATAGATTTAAAATTTAGTTGATAATACAGATCTAAAATTTAGAACTTAATTATTTTTCATTTAGGACCGCTTCTTTTGACATCTTTAATTTTAATATCGGATAATGTCTGTTTGACTGGACGCAATCTAATTCAATGGAGTTTTTCGTAATTTACAAGAATACAAGATAATCAACCAAGAAGAGGAGGATTTTGTGATTGTAACTATGATCTTAAACAATTTTATTCATAAAGTTCTATCATCTTCCAAAGGCTCAGATTTATTCATACCGGTCTAATGGACATTTTACCTCATTGGTATGACTTTTGGTCTTATATTTCGGGTGAAATGGAACATTCCAGATTAAATCCCAACACTTCCAATATTATTTCAAACCAACATCACGTACCTAGAGAGTAACATATCGTGTCCAAAAGAACATAGCTTAATTTCCATATGAAAAGACACCAACATCCATAAAACCAAAGTAAAACTTCATAATAATAATAATAATAA
>JXTB01000116.1:135912-164760 GCA_002914805.1 Parasponia andersonii
GGAGCAAAACAATATGGTTAAAGCAAAAGGGTACGAGGAGTGTAA
The DNA here is from genome assembly GCA_002914805.1 of Parasponia andersonii. Classification (NCBI taxonomy): domain Eukaryota; kingdom Viridiplantae; phylum Streptophyta; class Magnoliopsida; order Rosales; family Cannabaceae; genus Trema; species Trema andersonii. The sequence continues at coordinate 135,958 of JXTB01000116.1, forward strand.
GTCTAATCAGAGGGGAAAAAAGTTCTTGCCTATTAAATTGCGTTCTACATTTTATCAAGAGTAGTATCGAACATTAGGAGATGAAGGAAATAAAAGTGACAATTAAAAAAGAACGAATTGAGACAAATGTGGCTATCAGCTCTCTATGAGGCTGCTTGGAACTTTCTTATTTACTCCTTGAGACACTATCTATTATACATTCAAGAGAAAATAATAAACATCCCTTGTACAAAAAATACATGCCAAAACCCACCAAAACTATATCTTGAAAGTCCCAGAGATTCCACTAAAAAGGAGTTATTAGTACTATTCCAGTCCCCTTCAGTACTACTCATCTTTTCATTTGAGACCCCTTTGTACCTGTTGGATTCTTGGTTACAAGGTTTTACCCCATAAGGAGCATAGTTTGTAGAACTCAACTGAGCACTGTGACAAAGATTTGGATTGTTCCAAGCTCCAAAACGCCTGCCCATTTTCCTATAAAACTCTCCTGAGAATCCAAGCTCCCCTGTCAAATTGTTTCCTCCAAGGTAAAGTGTACTAATACAAGGCAGAGTTGCCAACCTTGGAGGGACAGTTCCTGAGAGAGAGTTATAGTTAAGCCCCAAAAATCTAAGCTTTTCCATTTCTGCCAAGGATTCTGGAATGTTTCCTCTCAAACCTGTGTTAGAAAGATCCAAAACTTCTAAGCTTTGTAGTTTCTCCCATTGAATGTTATTAAGGTCACCCTCAACTGGGTTGTTTGATAACACCATCTCTTTTAAGGAAACCATTTCTCCAAGTGACTGAACTAGCCCACCAGAAAAATTGTTACTTCCAAGGTCTAATAGTGTGAGATTCTTGAGCTCTCCAATCTCTCCAGGCAAGTCACCCTTTAACATATTATTGCTCAGATCAAGCTTTAGAAGTGACCTCAAAGATCCAAAGGCCAAAGTCAATGAACCAGAAAGGTTATTCCTACTGAAATCAAGTATTAAGAGCTCACTCAACTGTCCTAAACTTGGGGGAATCTGACCCAGAAAATGGTTTCCTGAAAGGACTAGTTTCCTCAAGTGTACTAAGTAACCAATTTCCATCGGTAACTTGCCATTTAACCCATTCTCCAGCAGCACCAGAGATTGGAGTTTGGTGAGATTTCCAAAACTAGTTGGGATTGTTCCAATAAGACCTGGGTTTAATCTGAATTCTAAGGATTCTAAGCTGTGAGTGAATTTCTCCCATCTTAAATTGGAGATTGTGACCGGGTTTTGATTTGGTGAGGTGAAGCAACTGAAGAATGAGAGGGCCTTTAGGTGCTTGAGCTTGAATAAGTGGTGTGAAAAATCTGCACTTGGGGAGCACCACAGAGAGTTGTCATAAATTGGTCCAATGTTTATATCAGAAACATACCACAACCCATCATAGAGATCACAGTAAACTCCCTGCATATCATATATAACAACTTATTTTAGAACAAAAGGTAATTTTGTCTACAAAATGGATATAAGAAAAGTCATTCAAAAATATATGGTTATAACTAAATTAAAATGTGTTCTCAAAGCAGAAAGAACAATAGTAGCATAGAGCAGATTAACAAAGTTTTGCAGCAAAGGTTACTCTAAATAACTCTAAGAAAGTCACTCAAAAATATCATATATGTATAAATTGAGTCGAGAAAGTCATTTAAAAAGCATGGTGATAAATTAATAGGTTGTTGAACTCAAGCAAAAAGTACATAGTAACAAATTGTTTCGACAAAGGTTAATATATGGAATTGATTCAAAGAATCGTGCATATTAAGTTAGTAAGTGAGTGAACGCAAAAGTAAAGGAATGATACTTGAATACAAAATGAAGCCTTCTTTTCACATTTTTTTGCAGCAAGTTACAAACTACACGCGTATAGAAATATTTACATACCTGAATTGGAGTCCATCCACAAGGGTCTGGATAGAGATCTGAACCATTCCACCAGCTTCCCACAAAGCCTTGAATAGCAGAATAAAGAGCTTCCTGCTCTGTTTTTTCCATTGGTGCCAAGGAAGGGTCTACTATTTCATCTGTACATATAACAAACACATTGCTAAAGTAGAGGAAGAGAAGAAAAACACATTGAATTGTTGTTAAGAGCTCCTTCATGTGGACAAACTGTATATATAGACCCAAAACTTCTACTTTAAGAGGAAGAGGTTACTGAAACAAGAAGTCAAGAATGCAATACAAAGACAAGGAAGAAAAGTTTTGGGAAAGTCTTAGAATAATATTTCTGATCAATAAAAATGGTGACTATATAAGGAAAACAAAAGAAAGTAGTACACTGCAGACAAAGAAAATGCAAAGCAAGGGTAAATTGGAAATTGCTCCCCGGTTCCTATACTATGTCTTATGCTTTTATTAACCCTACAAAAAGTAACTCTAAAGGCTCAGAAGAAGAGATCAGGACGGCAGAAGATCTAAGAAGTCTATATATGCAGCCAAGTACTGATCAAAACACTTCTCGAGGCCGAAAGGTAACCATAGCACTAACTATATTAATAGCAGTCTGATTTCAGTGAAAAAAAAAAAAAGGGGGTAATAAACCATATGTAAAAAGGGAATTTTGCTTCTTCTTTTTTTTTTTTTTCCTTTTTTTTTTCTTATTAAGAATAAAGAAAAAGAGATATAAGAGATTCCAGAGGATGGTAAAGATAATTTATGACAATGAACTTTGCACGCTTCTTTTTTGAAGTTATCAATTATCAAATATTAATGATTGTGATTGACTAGTCATGAGGTATAGAAAGCGTCTAATAGAGCAAATATAAAAGCTTCGATATTACTAAGCACAACAAATTAATAGAGATATGGGTTTTACCAATAAATTTGTATGTCAAATTCATACTTATATGTTAGTGTATAATGTTAAGCATTAGTAGTTTGGTTAGCATTTTTCTCATTATTTGAGTTAGCTCACTAGATTCTAGGTGAAGGTTCCAAAATTGAAATTGCTAAAAAATTAACGAAAACATTACTATTACTTAGCACAATACATTAATTAATAGAGATTTGTGATTTACCAAGAAGTTCACGTACAAAATCCACATTATAATTTAGCATTTTCTTCTTATCATTATTTTAGTTGGCTCATCTAGATAAAGGTACAAAAATTGACCATGTGGCAGTTGGGAGTATATATCGGACTATTGAGTCAGTAGAACAAAAGAAAAAGGAAAGGGTTAGGGGCTAAGGTTCAGCTAATTATCGTGGTCCTGTTGGTGAAGATTTAACTTTATTTCATGGCATTAATTAAGACTGCTTAAAGAGGCTGCAGCCACCCAAAAAAAACAAAAAAAAAAAAGGAATAGGAGGGCAGAATTAGGGTTTGTAGCTGCTGGGGACCAATATTGTTCAGCGAGGGCACGCATATGCATGCATAGATATTTGAGTGTAATGCAATGCATGCAGAGAAAAATCCCTACATTCAACTGCCATTTTTTTTTTTTTTTTTTTTCTCTTTTATCGTTTTTGATTCTTGTATTGTATGTTATTACTACATACATACATGCATACTGACTCTGACTGCGTCCTTTTTACAAACGCGTGGAGGGCATCTCAATTATTTACACACAATTGTCTGCGTCTCTAACTGGCTTTTAGACTCAGTTACCTTACATCACCCGAGGAAAAGAAGTGGGTTTCAGTTACCTCAGCCTGAGTAGGTTTTTTTATTTTTTATTTTCAAGTGGAGATTTGAAAAGCACAAGTAACTATGAGATTGAAAATCTCACTCTGGCTTGACTATATTTCTTATATGCTAATGTTAGAGCATATTAATCAACTTTTGTTTCAAAATATTTTTACTAATTAAAATAGCACATATAAAGCATTATTCAAAGTAAAGAAAGCTTTTTTCTAAATTCATAAGATGTTTTTTTGGTAAGATATTTAGGGTCTAAACGTTTTTAATTACTTAGAAAAAAAAAAGATATTTGTATTTTTAAAACCCTCCGAGTATAAATTTACAGAAATCTAACAGGTCGTAGTATTATTTTATAGAATTAAAAAATTAGGATTTTTTTTTTTTTTTTTGCAAAGTATCAAAAATCAGATATTAATTTGTCATTATCCCATGATAATATCATACTTGTATACCTTCCTTCGTGTAAGATCATATCAAAATAGTAAGAGAAAAAAGAAGAAGCTGATATGAGGAATCTTATGAGAATACTAGATAAAGTAATACTAACCACACCACATTTATGTTTAAAAAGAAAAAAACGATCACCATTAATTTTGACTATATTTTAAAACCTTCGGTAAAATTAGACAAATTATAACTCATTTATAAAAGAACGACATTTTCTTAATGAAATATTTGGAAATCCAAATTTGCTCCCTGTCCACACTATAAGTAAAAAATTCCGTCGAAAAATTCCGTTGGTGGTTGAAAACAAACAAGAAAACTAGATATGATGAAGATCAATCACCTCTTTTGAGTTCGACCAAGACGAAGGCTAATAGAGATGGATGAGAATGGTGAAGAATCTTAAAGTGACCATGATTTGGGATTTAAGCTCTTTGATTAAGTTATTTACGTAAACTTAGATGACATGAAACTAAATGTTATTTTTTTGTAAAATTTTACGAGGGAGAACTTTTTATCACCATTAGCGATTAGTTGACCTATTAGGTTAAAAATTCCAGAAAAAAATTACACTAATTAATGACGTATAATTTAAACCAAATCTTACTTGCTTTAGATAATGTCGTTTAAAATCATACTACGAGCCTACCTGGGTTGGCTTTCATAGAGATTTTGGAGTCCAAAAGCCATTTTTAAGAGGTTTTTTGTTTTTTCCTTTTTTTTTTTAAAAGTAAAATCAGAAGTTAACCTTTTTTTTTCTTTGCCATTATGCTTATTATTATCTATTTTTCTATGACAAAAGGATCCATGAGACTGATAGCGACCCAAACAAAGTGGGAAAGATTTTTCTTATAATTAAAAATAAGGAACAGATTGGCAAAGACGATAATTTTTTTTCTTTTTGATAAACGGCAAAGACAAGATTTTTATAGCTAATTTTACCGTATATATATATATAAGGAGTCCAACATAAGAATTATCAGTACCAAAATTTGGTTTTATAAAAACTTCAAAAAATAAATGTGGTGTTTGTCACAACACACCATAAAAATTTCCGAGAAGTGTTTTATTCACTGGAACAAAATAATTAATATTGCTATAAAGCCCTCGAAGAAGAACAATTACTAAGAGATTATTTTGAATATAACCCTATTGTTCTTGCTTCCAATAAAATGTAGAGGAAAAGGATAAATCAGTGTGTTAATAAAGTCGTACTAATAACAAAAACAAAACTCATTTTAGTCAGAAAAAATTCACGAGACACTTTATATCATATTGTTGATGGGCATTTCATTTCAAAAGGTGAAATTGGAATTTCAAGTGGGAAATATAAGAACCATGGACTGGCACGGTTTAACCAAAGTCACTGTAATGTTCACCAACGTTGCATACCCATGTGAGATTCACAAACGACAGTGAGTGGAAATCCGTTTTGGTCATACCACAAATAGAAAAAAGAAAAAATGACTGTGACACAGAGGCCTCCTACACAACCAAGTGACTGTAACAAAGTCTAAAACTAAGCTTTAGGACCAAAAAATATATGCTCAAGTCTGCCCAAATCTGCCCAGACTTGTACTTAGGCATTAAGTAAATGACGTTATAAAAAGGACAGTGATGGCCGCAGTAGAACAACTTCTCACCACTCAATCACACTGTCGTTTGCTAGATCCACGTGAGGCTTTCCCCTTAGTCCATACATTGTATTTCTCACTAAGAAGTGGTCTGAGAGCAAAGAGAGGAGAGAACCAGGCTTGAGGCCGTGATCAGTATTTTGTCCCTTTTTGATTTAAATGTTCCCTTTGAACCCGAAACACATACCCACTAACATAAGTGGGGGGCTTACTTGGTAGAACACATGTACCATTATGTATAGTTGATGAGAGGGTATATTGTAATTTTCTAGTTAAAAATGAAATTTAAAAGTAGTAAAGTTTGATTTATGTAAAGCCTCGTTATAGTACGGATTATGTCTTAAATATATTTTGACTTTCTAAGCGTCATTTTATGTAGTAGGCCTGGCTAGCTCAAGTTATAATAGAGAGATAGAGTCTGCAAAGTGTGCAGAGTGTAAGTGTAGCAACCCCCGAACAGGTGGCCTAGTGGCAATATAATTATTCTGGAAGTTGGAGGTCGTAGGTTCGAATTTGAGTAGCTCATTCGGGAGTCTTAAATACGAGGGTATCTATGATTATTCTGGAAGTTAGAAGTCGTAGGTTCGAATTTGAATGGCTCTTTCGGGAGTCTTAAATATGAGGGTACCTACTTGTCAGCTCAGTGTCCCTTTTTTCTGTCCCAATATATTATTCTCATTAGTCGTTCGGATGAGATTCACGTGACTCACTCCACCGTCTAATAACTCACTCCACTGTTTAAGGGTGGTGACTGGACCGTAGAATTTTGGAAAACCTTCTTAAACGGCTCCTCCCTCCTCCCTTTTTTTTCTATTAAAGAAAAAAGCAGTGTAGCATGGACCATCCTATCTCTCCTTGAGAAGCTACTCCAAAATAAAGCCTACGGTGCGCTGCAGACCCTATCCACTTGGCAATTACCATGCCATGCCGCATCCTTTTCCTTCTTCATTTGCCGGCACACACTCTCTCTTATGAGTCTCTTGAGTGGACCTAATACAGGTTTGAGATAGCTATTAAAGCTCTTAATTCTGATTATTAAATAATTTATACCATGTTTGATGTTTAGTAAACTTGTTTATGGTACAATTTGTCGCTTAAAAGTAGATTTTAAAAGAAAACTACTTAGTAAAAGATTTTAGAAATGATTTGCACATAATTCAACCACATTTCACAGCAATTTTGGAAATTTCAGCATTATTGAAATCATAAAATTAAAAAAAAAAAACAATAATACCAGACTGACGTAGGAGTAATTTGGACCAAAGTAACTTGATACGATTATTTTTCAGACTCTTTTAGAATTGTCAAAATATTAGTGAGAGTAGTTACAATATTTATCGCCATAAATATATGACTTTTTTAAAATATAAATATTGTGACCATCAGTCATTAATATAAAACTATCTGCTAATAATATTATGACAGAAAAATTATTATATGAAATATCACTAAAAAAATCATTTCACTCCAAAATACTCCCTGTGTAGTCTATTTTCCTTCTTAGAAAGAGAGTAGAAAACGGACCTAACTAGTTGTGTTTTAGGCCAAAATGACTTTTTCTATGAGTATTTTGTAAAATGATATCTTTATGAATGTCTTTTACGACCATAAATTAATAACATTCAAATAACCAACCATCGGTCATTGATATAGTGAAGGATAGACCCCTCACTAATATTATGACTTATTAACAGTCTTAAAAAAAAAAAAAATCATTTTTGGCTAAAATTAGTTTTAAAGCCAATTTGAGAAAATGATGTAGATAGAAGTAAGTTGGAGCAAAATGAATTCTTCTTTTTCTTTTTTTTTTTTTTTTTTTCCGGACCACGGTGTAGAATAAGTTTTCTAGGACTGAAAAAATAGGTCCAGCTGAGCGAAAATACAACACTACCTCTCTGAAAATCTTGAACTCACCTTACTACACCCAGCCCATAAAAAAAATTTCTCTTCCTCTTAGGTTTTGGCAACTCTGCAAGCCAGAGAATGGGAGTAGTATCAAAGAAAAATAGGATCGATTTTTAAGGTTCTTCTAAGTGGGAGAGTGGAATGAATGAGTCTTGGCCATCATAGGCCTTATTAAGGGGGTTGAAGGGTTATCTGAGATTTATGATTTGAAATGGATTTGAATGTGATTTTGAGGGAAAAGGATAAGTGAGGTTTGGTTGACACTAGAAGATATTCCTATGCTTTCTTTGATAGTTTGAATTTCAGATTTCTTCTTATGCATTTACATATGGAACATACATTAATGATGATGATGATGATGATGATGATGATGATTAATGATGCTACCTTTTATCTCTATTTATATTGACAACAAGCTGATCAAGAACAAATTGACCTGAAGTCAAAAATAATTTGGTCTGAAATCAAAAGAATTCAACCTTAAGTAGAAAACAGTTGGACCTGATTGTGCAACCAGTTTGTACAAAATACATCCACAGTTTCATCTTTGTACATCAATTTAACCATCCAAAATTTTCAAAATACATCAATTTAAACGAAATATACAACTCGCATACAAAAAAATGCTCATATCTTCATACTTCAACTTCATTCTTATACTAGCTATCTCTGTGAAAAATTAAATTTAAATTGTTAGCCAACAAATATTACTAAATCTTGATATTGTCGTAGTCGTCAAAAAGTTTTGAGCAAGAGGCAAGATTATAATGACCTCATAGGTTAGTATGATACTTTTGGGGATATTTCTCACCTAACATGGCAGCTTTTTAATATGAGTAGAGTTGATATGTCATTAAGTTATCCCTCCACTGACTCCTAAAAATTTCCACAACTTACTCCTAAAATTGTCACCATACAAAAAAAAAAAAAAAAAAAAACTGAATGAAAAGGTAATTGGTCCAATCCATGTCCTTTTTTCTAAGCCAATTTGCCGAAAAGAGAGAGGCCAGGCCCTTCAGGCCGAAGCCCAAGTTTTAGTTGGGCCCATAAATTAGTTTAGGATCAGACAGACATTCTATTCACATTGGCCGCCACCGCTAAAAAGCCCGGTCCTTATCGGCTCCTATCATCGCGGACCCATGACTCCATGAGAGAGAGAGAGAGAGAGTTGCAGAAGAGAAGAGCCTGAGGATCTCTCTCCGTGTGTGGTAAAGTCTCGAGTTTCATCAGGTTGTACTAGGACCTTCAAGTACGATGACGGACGATTCTCAGAAGAGGTTTCATTCCATTATGGACAAGCTCTTTCACGCTCCCAACTCCTCCGCCTCCAGGTCTTTATTTTTTATTTTTTTTCTTGCTTTCTTTCTGTTTGGTTCCCGAGAAAAACCGCGGACCTAAAACAAATAAAAATGATGGGAAAAGGGCAGGACTTGATTGAAAATGTTTGGTTTTGAGTTTCTTTATGCTAATTTTGAGATTGAGCTCCGTTTCAGCTGAAACCAGTGTGCTATTAGGTTAATTGGCGGAAGTTTAGCTTTAAATTTTGAACTTTCTTCCAATGATTACTACTGGTTCGGCTCAATTCGCTATTTTCCGTACTGTTGCTTCGATTAGGTTTTGAGCTGCATTAATAATTCACTACTTCGTTTCCCCAACTTTTCATTGTTGCTGTTCTTCGAAATTTATACAAGTTAGTGCTCCAAACTATTTTTCATTTATTTGATTTATTGAATGTTTGTTCGATTATTAGTTCTTCGAATTTAACTTCGAGGGGCAAAAAGCGGGCGAATCCGTCGTCTGCGCTGGCACTGGTGGATCCGAAAACGAGCGGTAATGTGAGAGCACTGTCGTCTGAGGCTCCACTGTGTAGGCCATGGGACCGGGGAGATCTTATGAGGAGGTTAGCTACATTCAAGTCCATGACTTGGTTTGCTAAACCGGTGGTATGGTTCTATTGTCCAATTCAGAATGTTTTGTGCTTTTTTCTGTTTGTCTTTTCTTGTCAGGAGATAGAAAGTTCATGAAATTCTCTTTTTTGTATGTTGGTATGGTTCTATTGTCCGATTTGTATCTGTTAGTTTCTTCAATAGCCCGCATTGTGCGTAGTGGTATTGTTTTGAAGTTCTCCATTCAGTTCTATTGTGGTAGCAAGTAGGAAGGCTGGCACATTTGGACAAGAGAATCGGTTTGATTAATTCTTTTGCACCTACTACTTCTAGAAAATTTGTGGGATTTAAAACAAAACCGGGAATATCACATATGTGTTCTCACAACTGACAGACATGGAAGAATATAATACTTGCGAACTAGGACGTTCTCATTTGAACTAGTCTTTCATAGAAAGGTATTATCTGATTCTCTGAGGAAAATTATGGAACATCAATGTCTTTTTTTAAATGGTTGAAGGCCTTTGTTTTTGGTGGAGTAAAGCTTGGACTGGCATCCTTGTTAAGTTCGGTTCATTGCTGCAATAAATTCCTTTAAGCTTTTGTTGATAACCTTACTATGGAGTATTCTGTTCTTGGCCTTCTTAAAAAGATCCCGACTGGACTTTAAAATTTTCTTTTTCCTATCAGGTAGTAAGTGCTATAAATTGTGCTAGAAGAGGTTGGATCAATGTAGATATGGATACCATAGCTTGTGAAGCATGTGGGACTCGTCTCCTCTTTTCTACTCCTTTAGCTTGGAATCAGCATCAAGGTATGTTCAGTTTATCTTCTACCAAGATTGGCTCTATCCGAAGTATTCCAGACATGCTCTAATTGCGTCAATATTTTGCAACTGAAGTGGAATTACTATTGTTATTGGTTTTAATATTATGTTTCTGTTTTCAAAATTCCTTGTCAGTTGAGAAGATGGCTGCAGTATTTAGCTTAAAGTTGGACAAGGGGCACAAATTACTTTGTCCATGGATTGATAATGTTTGTGATGAAATGTTGGCCCAATTTCCACCAACACCACCTCCGGTTTTAGTTGAAAAATACAAAGAACGTTGCTTTGCCCTCTTACAACTCTCAGCTCTGCCCACGATTTCATCTTCGGTCTTTGAGTACATGAAATGTCCTCGGCTTGAGCAAATTCTTGAACAATCATTAGTGTTGGAGTACGAAAATGGGTCTGCAGACATTTCAAGATTAGAATACCTCGCTGATGATTGCGACGTGGATTCTCAGAAGAAGTATTATCAGGTTCAATACATGATTGCTTCTGAGCTTTTTAAACTGAATATACTTTATATATTAAGAGAACTGCGGGCAAAAGATTTTTTTTCCTTTTCCAAATGATGTTCAATTTGCATTTCTAATGAAAAGGAACATGTGAACTTCATTGTGCACTGCATTTACAATTCTCTCCCTCTTGGTTGTTAGCATCTGGTTACTTATAAGTACGCTGGTTAAATTTTTTTCTTATGCAGTACTTTATTGAATAATTTAAACGCTAACTAGGGTGTGGCATGGTTCATCAATTGGTAACAAGCAAATGAATTACAACCTTATGTGATTGTTCAATGTGAGAACTCTATGTTCTATTCCCTCTGATGTTGCAGTTTTTGATTGCATAATATTGTTCTGCCTTCTGTGTTTTTGGTGTATTCTTTGCATTCTAACACTTAGCCTACAATGCGACTGCTACTGATGTTAGTGATTATCCAATTGGTGGTTGGAATTCTCAAGCATTAAATGTCTTTGATCATTATTTATTCTTTTTTTTTTTTTTGTGACTGATGATTTGTCATTATTTCAGGCACAGAAGCTTATAAGTTTATGTGGCTGGGAACCTCGCCTACTGCCATACGTGGTTGACACTGGAAACAGATCAAGTCAGTCTCTTTTGAAGGCAAATGTTTCAGAGTCACCTACTTTAGTTGCTAATGGTCAGAATAATGGCATCAATGTGCTATCTACCAGAATTGATGGGCTCACAGAGGCAAACGAGAATTCCAGCAGTTCTTATTTCCTACAATCTGATCCCAATTCTGTTGTCCTAGATTGCTGGCTTTGTGGAGCTAGTGTAGGATTATGGGCTTTCTCTACAGTACCACAACCTATGGAAATGGTCCGGGTAGTTGGATATGGAGAAGTAAATAGTGAAAATCATTCTGGAACCAATGATTCATGCAACGAAAATAATTCTGAAAGCGAGAGAGATATTATAAATGTTGATTCAGATACTGCAGCATTGTCTAAAGAGAGACGTCTTAGTTTAAATTTGACAATTGCTGGGGGTCCTCCACCAACAAAACAGAATTTTAAAGCTACAATTTCTTATCCTGTTATTGGCCGGAATCTAAGGGCTCGATTTTGTTATGATTCTGAATTTAGGGATCGTGTAAATTCTGACCAAGAAATAGACCATGTGATTGAAAATGGTGATGCTCCTGGAAAGGAGAATGATAGTCATAGATCATTGGAAGCAATAGAGGTTTCTAGGCCAGGAACTCTTTCTGAAGCTGGCCCAACCAATCACGAAATACAGTGTGTGACAAATAGCACACTAGATAATTTCCAGGATAACATGTTGCTTGTAAATCTAGGAAATGGACTGGAGAAGTCAACGGCAGGGGATCCTGGTACAAATGTAGTACATGGTGTAGATACTTCTTTAGGTGGTCATATAGCATCTTCACGTATTCCATCTTGTTTGGAAGCCGATGTAGAGATTGAGAAAAACAGTATTGATGACCAAAACACATCAGGTGCAAAATTTATGAGTCAGGGGGATGATGGAGCCAACTTGAATATTCCTGTAAACAATGAACTTGTTTCTCGTAGTTCTGGTAAGCAATATTATTCTTTTGGGGTCGCTTTTGGCACCACCAGTCTTCTTAAATGGGTTCTTTCACTAATGATGACTGCATTGTAGTCACTGAGAGATATGGAAATCCATTTTGTTCGTCTCTTAAAAGGTCCATGACTAATGAATTTTAAAACCATTCCTTTCTGTTGTAAATCTAAATTTTATCTGACATGCTATGCCTTTACCCTCTTGTCAGGGTTAGATTTTAAAAGGAACCGGAGAAAGGTTTTAACAATCTCTCTTTGTTTCTCTTCTCAGGAAAGGATTTAAAACGAGTATCATCAGATAAAGAAATGGAGTTTGATCCCATCTGGCAGCACAGACATTTTTGCCCCTGGATTGCGTCAACGGGCAAGGGGGCACCTGGATGGCAACAAACACTATCTGCTTTACAACGTCAGCAAGGAAGTTCACCAGCTTCATCCAAGAATTCTCCATCTGCATCCATAATAAAGGTATTTCTGGACCTTTCTCCCTTGTATTTGTGAAGTGCTAGTTTATTCTCGTACTTTCTTTGTTTGAGATGGCTACTGCCTCACTCATATACATCAACCTGTTCAGAGCATAAACACATACACCCACACTTATATATCTTAGTGCATGTTGTCATGTTATGTGTGTGTCCCCTTTAAGTATATTGTAATGTGTAATAGAACTGTTGTTTTAAGTGGCTGATGATTATGCATCTTAACATTTGTGCAGGTAGATGATCCGATCACGTCGGTTAGAAACCTTTTTATGTCTCCATCTGCCAAACGAACGAAGCATGATCTTTTATCAACCAGGAGTACTCAGAACTAGATAGGGTTTAGAAACCTTGATTTTTGGTAGAATGATCAGCTGCAAATTCATCTCCCTTGTCACCGATCCATTTATAACCGTGGGAGGCATAAAATTTGGTTATTCGTTTCAATCGGTTTAAAATTTTCTCTGTTTTCCGCCTAACTACAGCTTGAACATGGTGAGACGTCCAGTAAAAGTGTCGCATTACCTGCTAGACTTTCCAATTTCAAGAATATCAAGGTTCTTTAAGAAAGATAGTGAAGTATTGTGCTACATAAAAGCATTGCTCTTCGAACAAACTGAAGGAAACAAAAAAGGATTGCAAACAGCATTGTGTTACTCCAGCAAGCCGCAATTTTTGACCACGACCTTCGAGTAAGGGCGGTTGAATCCTCTTTCTGCAACAACGGCTCTTTTGTCACCTATTAGCTTGGCCACCCTTGATACAAAACATGAAATTGTTGTCAGTGTATTTGTTCATAGTCTAAAAAATGATCACCAATCATGACAGTTGATGGAAAAGCACCAAAGGGGTAGTAGAAAACAGAACTTGAACCTCTGAAAATTAGTTTTGTCATGGTTTTGCAAGAAATGATCTCTGCACTTTGTATGATACATTTTCTTTTCATCATTAAGATCACACAATTTTGACTCTTGGATGAATGATATATTAACGCCAATAGATCATGTATATATGCTTTCGAACCGTTGCTCCACTGGCCAACAGCTCTTCTAGTTGCAAGAACTTATCAATTGGGAATGTATTATGAGAATGTGCAGAAACTTATTTGAAAGTAAGAGTTTTAGCAGTTAGAATATTGAAAGGTCTCAGCTTAGGTCCACGTAACGTCCTCTCTATTTTGGCATCTTAACTCACCTAAAATAAGGAGAGCTGGTATTCTCCTGCACAGTCTTCACCTTGCCAATCCTCTCCACAACCTCCAATCCTTCCAAGACTTTCCCTACCACCAAAGCTGAATCATCCAACTCCGGTGAGTCCTTAGTGGAGATGATAAACTCCGTGCCATTTGGGGCGGGCTTAACCTCCTCTTCATCTATCTCCAGCTTCCCTCCTCTCGCAACCAACTTTTGCTTTGGAGGGGGCCTCGAAGGATCTCTCACAATAAGGCTCACTGTCCCAGCTAAGTTCTTGGTTCCGAGGCACCTCTCCTTGGCTCTCTCCCACTCATCGACAAGATTTTCGGCCTCCAAATCGCTTCCAGTCCTGTTTGCCAGCTCTGCATCAACACCATATGATCTAACTCCACCATGCTGGACATAACCCGGCATTATTTTGATGAACTCCTTCCTTCTGTAGCTGATTCCAGCTGAACCACTAACAAGATTGCCAAATCTAGTAGCTCCAAGTGGGGCATCTTTTCCGTACAGCCCAATAACAATCCGACCAACAGGTTCTCCATCAATGGATATATCAAGAAATGCTTTCTTACTCGAGCTCTTTGCACTACCACAAGTAGAAGCAGGATTCGAAACATTGTCGTTTTCTTCAGCTTTAGCTTTAGACAGTTTGAATGGCTCTAGACCCTGAAATCCCAAGAGGAAAAGCAAGACAGAATTACTTCTGATTGTGACCTCTCGGCGTGAGAATTTGCAGCATTTTTGAAGTGTGGGATAAGATTGGGAGGTGGGTATTTCTTGGACATGTGTATTATTCAACGGTGATGGTGTTGGAGGAGGAAGGAACTGAGTTGAGGACTGCAAGAATTTTGGGTTCTGCAACATTTTTCTTCTCAATGAAAGAACTTCTCTTTCCTCTGGCTCTCTTGAGACTTGTGATCACCGTTTTTTGACTTTTTTTATATTTTTCCCTTGGTGTGTTTTCTCTCGGGTTGAGGTTGTGGGAGATTTTCGTGGATAAGAAAGTTCCAAAATCCAATCCATACTTGCCGTCTATTTTCTGTGGCACCCAGAACTTACCATCAATTAAAAGATCCACAGAAAATAAATATACAAAATAAATTGTCATATTTGGACCGGAGAAAAATGGGAAGAGTTAAACCATCAGCTAAAATTGGTTGGAATTTGAAGAGATCAAAAAACTTAATCGAGTTGAAAAAAAATTGCTGTATCCCTTTTTTTTTTGACGAACTGTATCCTCTAATTTAACTCTTAATAAATATTTAATTTCCCGATAGTAAAGAGCAACTTGTATTTTGTAGTCTACTGTCAAAATAATGACCTCAATTTCATGTCATTGCCCATGTTTGTACATTTAGTCACAGCGACCACTTTTCCATATGACCATTACCAATTTCACCAATCAGCATCACTTTTTATATGCTAATTCCCGGGAACCAAAGGAAAATAGTTCCACACGTTTTCATCCTATTTGGATCGAAAAAAAAAGAAGGTAAATTAAAATAAATACAAAGCCATGACAACATGAGACTACCAATGTACAGTTTCCAAACATGAAAATATTTTCATATCTTGCCATCACATAATTTTCATTACAAACTTTTCCATTTCACTTTCACCTCTACTATGGTGTTAAAGGGTTCAAGGAACAAAGGCATGAAAATTCTAATCTAGCAATACTTCCCAAATCATGGCTTCAGTAACAGATTACAGGTACAAATGGACAGCATTGACATGGGATTGCAACACCATCACGACCTGTTTTATAGAAATCGGAAATTGACTGCAGCAGTTTGATTTTTTGGTAGCAATTATTAATAGCCAAGACCATGCTGTGCATGTGTTGCTTCGTCGGCATTACCACCCTTACTCAAAAATACTAAACGACCTGCACAGTCCACATAGTGAATGATCATTAAGCAAGAGAAACTTTATCAGTTATCACCAACAATTTGTGGTAAATCTATTGGTATCAATGGTGTGCCTTTACCAGATCCAATTTACAAATATTGTCCAACTTTTCACATAAGTTTAAGCTAACTTGCCAAAACACTTAATAAATTTTGCTTTTAGAAAACAATGGAGCTTACTAATTTTTGAAGAGTAATACTAGAGACACCAAAAACTTGCACTAATGATGTGTCCTCTTTTTCAACTATATAATTTTAAAAGGAGGGCCCACCTTATGATAAAGTGTGGTTGAAAATAATGCCACATGATTGGTGTAAGCTTTTGGTGTCCCTAGCATTGCTCATTTTTGAATTGTTCTCTAACTCCTAATTTTGTCAAGGAGAAAAACTACTTCAGAGAAAGCATATTTCATCTGCAAGTTAAGTACCTGAGAATTAACTTAATGCAGTGTAAGCTTTTGGTGTCCCTAGCATTGCTCATTTTTGAATTGTTCTCTAACTCCTAATTTTGTCAAGCAGAAAAACTACTTAAGAGAGAGCATATTTCATCTGCAAGTTAAGTACCTGAGAATTAACTTAATGCAGCCACTTACATGTACATACAAGCGTCATCACTATCTAACCCTCTAAAAATATACCCAAAGCCACAAAACATTACATTTCGATGCCTTTAAAAATATTAAAACCTTCAAAAAGAGTAGACGATGTGATACATACTGTTCCGGCGAATCGAAATCTCTCTTACTCGACGAGCAATACCAGTGATTGGATCAGTGAAAATTTTGGTCTCCAGATTCCCTTCCAGGTATAGAATTGAACTGCAAGTAAAAAGTACCAGAATGTTATGGCCAATAACGGAATATTAATGTATGCATTAAAAATTGGAACTAATCAAATATTAATTTTTGATGAAACAGAAGATGTTATCAAATTCAGGAAGATAAAACAAGCTACATTTGTGAACAACATGGAAAAAGCTGATGTAAAGGAGACAAGCAAAAAAGAATTTATTTCCTGATGTCAACCAAAGGCCAAGGAATGAAAGAAGCATCCGCCAATACCAACCTTCTAGGTTTCCAAGTTTCTATATCACTCCACAATTTTATTTTACTTATCCTCACTCATAAGAAACAAGTTAAAAAGCTGTTGCACCAAAGTCCTGCAAGCAGCCCAATTTCTCCCATACACTACTAAGAAGTTCTTGACTAGCATTCAACTTTTCCAGCCATCTCACCATCCTTCCATTGTAAGACAGCCCAACTTCTGTTAGGCTGACCTGTGCCATTTGAGAAATTTAAGGCTTTTAAACCTAAGAAGAAACTAAACTGTATCTCTGCTATTCAATTCCTGAAACTCTTTCCTGAGCAGAGCCAAAATCCTAAACAAATAGTTGACAGTTGGTGGCACCATCTGCTAAAATCCAGCCCCCATCTAAGTAAAAGGCCTGGTTAACTGAAACAAACAGAAACTAGATTCGGATCCTCTGGTAAAACCCAATCCCAGACAAAGTAAAACTGAAGAAGACTTAGTTGACTGAAACAAACAGAAATTAAATTCAGATACTTGAAATAAAGCAATATCCTTAGAGGCATCCAAGAAGAAGACATTTAAAAATGCCTCAATCTTCATAACCTTCTTTTAGAATTCACCTTGTGCAGTCTCACATCAACTCATGTTTCCTTATTCTACAAGGACATGCATATTAACAAGTGATCAACCACAAAATGTCCATCCAAAGTCATTACTATGGCAAGCCGCACTCAAAACTGCTTTCCCTTCCCCCCTTAGCTTACAATATACAGATTTTCAGTTACATTTCGTATCTGCAAAGAAATCAGTATGTTCTCCCCATATCCAATATAAAATATAGACTCCAAATGACTAACCAAAATCTCCTAGTCTGTGCTTCGTAGACAAAAAAATCTCTACAATCTCAAAAACAAAAAATCTGCATTAAATTCCCGAGATGACCTTTTCCACCAATTGCAACTACTAAAATAATTCGGTCTCTGATTTCAAAAAGCAAGAAATCTGTACAAAAAACTCGGACTGAACAACGCCATACAGCATATAGTTCATTAGCAAATTAACACTGCAAACCTCAGACCCAATTATCAACTCTCGATGAAGTGAACCAATTTCAAATACTTAAATATCTCTCGGGATTAACACAATTACACCAACAATTTCAAATACTTAAATACTAATAACTAAAGATTTGAAGTACCAAAGTCATGTCATGATGGTATAAGTTTTCCGTGTTTAACAGAAAAATCAATTGTTCATAAAGATGAGAACCCAAAAATCCTCACCCGGGAACAACATTTTTCATGACCACCCCACCCAACCTCTCGGCATAAACACAAACCCGATGCCACTGAACCTCGCTGCGATCCGCGTACTCCTGCGGGCTCTCGGTCTCCAACGGCCGTCGATTATTGCGAATCCCTCCGGTCCCGATCGAGAACATCGTCAATGTCATCCCATTCCTCAGCTTCTTCTGAATCGGTTTCTGCCCCACTCGCCCCACCAGTATCGCCTACACAATCACAAAACCCTAAACCCGATAAAACGCCCCACACAAAAAACCCTAAATCAAAATTATTCTCAGGAACACCATGGCGGGTTCTAGCGAAATGTACCTTATAAATGCCTACATCCAGGCCATTCTCGAGCTGAAACTCCTTGAAGACGCGTTTCTGAGTCGATTCTTCCTTGGCCGAAGGCGAGTCGGGGGCGGCCGATTCGAAGTCCGATAAGTAGGGTTCCGGCGCTTCCGAGTCGGAGTCTTCTTTGTCCGAAGTGAGGTGGGTTGTGCTGGTGCAGAAGGGCGCGGAGAACTGATGAGTCCGAAGAGAGGGCTTAGGATTTAGCAGGAGAGAGCGACAGAGCCTTCTCGACAGTGCAGCCATGGAGGTTGCCATTGATTTTTCTGTTGTGTTATTTTGTGGGGTTAAGCTTTTAGGGTTTAAGCTTTAAACCCCCGCCACTGCCGCTACTCGTTAGCTACCGTTCACTCTTTCGGAAAATCCCTCGCATTTTTGGGCTTCGTTGGGGATTGGACAAAATTACCCATTTTTTAATGTATAGTTTGCTACATATCCCTTTTTTATTTTGTGAATACATATATCCTTATTAAAAAAACTTTTAATAGTAATGATTCCTATTTACCGTTATATGCATGGTAAATTATTTATATACACTGCTAAGAAGTGACATATAATTTATTTATTATGATTTAAAAATTTTTCTCACTCATAAATAATAGCATATTTATCATTATATCATTAATAAATTATTTATTTATTATTATTATTAAGTAGGATATCATTTATTTACTTAGCTCCAAAAAAATTACCAATATTACACATTGATATATTTACTATTTTACCCATATAAATTATTTATTTATTACTATCATAAAGTGGTATATTATTTATTTACTTTAAATTTTAAAAAAAAAAAAAATCTATTTATCATTGACATACAATAGCATATTTATTATTATGCCTCCAATAAATTTATATTTACCAGTATTATAAATAAAATTAGTATATCACTTATTTATCATTTATTTACCTTAAGTTAAAAAATATCACTCAGCTTTTGCACAGAGAATCTTTCTTCTTCTCAAATTCTCATTTCTGTGACCTTTGAGTCAAAATCCTTTCACATATATCCCAACAATGGAGAGCTTCGCCCTTCACTCCCTCTATTCCCACTCCATCACTTTGCTCCACCGCTCCCCACGACCCACCATCTCCAAATCCCAACCCTCCATTCCCTCTCGCTCCCTCATCCTCACCCTCCGATCATTGTCAGCCAAGCCCATTGTATTCTCTTCTCTCTGCAAAACCCATATTTCCAGATCTAAGCTTCTTCTGCGGTCTCACAACGCCAGAAGTTGTCTCCCTTCACGGCTCCGGCTCCGGTGCCGATTCAGGGTACGAAGCCCATCCTTTTGATACTCTCCCTCGCCATTGGAGTCGTGGTCAAGTTCGTCATCCCCAAACCAGCCAAAGTAACCAACAAGAAAAAGAACAAAGCATGAAGAAAGAATAAAGAATCGGAAAAGCGAAGCAGATTAGACCCATAAAAGAAATTGATGAACCATGCATATAATAAGAACCCAAACACTTAAATAGAATTTTACCACCATTTTCTTTGGTAGTGGCAAAATAGCTAATAATGTTCAAGCTACCAATACTGTCAGTCAAACGGCCTAGCGTTGACTGGAGTAAGACTATGACCAAGGGAGTCCGATTATTACCTCTGTTTTTGTTTTTTGATTTCAGAGGGTAAAATTGAATTTCCAAAATGTGACATTTATGTTCAACAAATAGGAAAGGGATATATGTTAACATTGGGTATTAAAAAGGGATATCTAGTGTAGTTCCCATTTCCAAGTTTTGGTTTCTCATATATACCAGTCCATTAAAAATTTTACATGAATAATAATAGCCTCTGTATCAACCTCTTTGCTAGACTCTTCTTTACATACCTTTTCACCTTTTCAAATAAAACAATCAAATGACAAGTTATCTTTTTTTTTTTTTTTTTTGAGAGGGAATAAGTCATCTATTTTAATTGTTTAGTAAAAAATGAAAAGGAAACGTATCAATGAATAAATAATGTCTGACAAAGAAGTTGATAGAGGGGTTATTGTTGGTAAATGATATCAACTTACTACCATTTTGATATATTAGTTTCCAATTTTTTTTGTGGTATTCTAATACTTAACGTTTTTTTTGATTCATTAGTCTTTTTAGTATATTTCATCTAAGATTCTGTTAAAATTTATTTAAATAGGAGAAATTCTGCATTAATTTTATTGTTTAAATTGTCCAAAAATTTGACTCTTTATTTTATTTTTGGCATTTATTTCTCCAATAAATACTTTTTCTACTTTAATTTTTGTCAAAATTACAGTGATATATTCTAAAATAAAAAATAGTAACAATGAAACTGCTCAGCAAAAAAAATGAAAAAAATCAATAAAATCTCCCAGCTTAACTCTATTACTTTTTTACATGTGCACAATTAATTATTTTGTTTAGAATAGCATAAAAAATTAAAAAATCTAAAAAAATTTCCAAGCCTATTTGCTATATTTTAGGTAAATAATTCATTAATTTTTTAGTTTAAATATTTATATTTAAATAAAACTTTATTAGATATAGTAAATTTTTAGGCAACTTTGACTAGTAGAAAATGACGTATGTAAAATCTTTTTAGTTTTAAAAATAGTAAGGTAAATATTTTTTTCTCCATAAGAGTTATTGTAGTTTGAAGTAAACTAGGGTTTGTGAGTGTGAGTTTTTTTTTTTAATTATTGAATTTGATTCTTAAATGAACTATTAGTTTTTTATATCTACCTTTGAATTTTAAATTCTGAAAAAATTAGTGGTTGAAATATTTTTATCCGGAGATATGAATGCCAATTTCAAATGCTAAACAATTAAAATATTAATGGGGATCAATGATGCAAAAAAAAATTTATTCAAATAAATTCTGACAGAATCTTAGATGGAATATACGAAAAAGACTAACGATAATAATAAGTTGTATGTAAATTTGGGATCAATACGTCAAAATAGTAATAGAGTGAGGACCAATAGTACCATTAATGTGGTTATTGTTAGCATTCCTCAAAACTTTGCCAATCCAACAAGTTTGGATAAATAACACAAATGGACATGGACCAGCTTAGTTTTGACGATCTGGTCTTTGAACTTTCGAATATGCTCATTAAAATTTAAAACCCTATACTTTCATTCTGTGCCAAAGTGCCAAAATCGATAATGGTTGTTACTTTGTTTATTAGTTTCCAAGCAAAAATAATTAACAACATAATTAAAAAAAAAAAACTAAAACACAAAAATAAAAAAACCCGGAAGACTTGTATGTACATGATATTGCAACAACCCATAAAAATAAATAAATAGAAAAGCGAAAAAATTTCCAAATTCCACAAAACCCTATGCAAATGCAATCAAACCTAAACCTCAATCCTCAATCTAAATAAGAAGAAACTCATATAAGCATATAGTGAAACCCCATGGACCCATGAAATACAATAAATTCTAAGCAAAAGAACATAAAATTCAAGAACAACAAACAACAAGAGAATATCAACACCACAAGAGAGAAAGCCATTATTAAAAATCAAGAACAACAACAGACAACATAAAAAAAATAAAATAAAATAACAATAATATCAAATCCCACGAAACCATCGAATAAATCTAAGTCAAATCTCAAAAATACCAAAAATCAAGGAGAACTCTTGTTGATTCTACGATCTATAAGCAACTACGAGTTGTAATAAGTCAGATTAAATATCACAAGATTCCCATTATCTTATTGAAGAATAGCCAAGTTCATAGTAGATAAATAGTGGGAAAAAAAATGTGCATCTTGACGACATTTTTAGAGCCCACGCAAAACCACATTATAAAGACAGATGGGGCAAATATAGAAATGCTTCAGCAAGGAGTCACATATCAAAATAAGAAATCAATTAGTTATTAAGTAAGGTTAGTGATTCTTATTATCATATCTTGTTTAAACTTATATGATACGATAATACTCTAATATGAGAACAACATGATTAATAAATATATCAAAAACTTAAACATTAACAATACATCAAAGTTCAGAAAGAAAACACGCAAGGTTGAAGGAAGCCGACATGGGTTTAGCAGAAGTAATCCTTATGGTAACAAGAAGTAAGTTTGAGGCCGAAAAGGATTAGATAACTGCAGATCTATGCCTCTATGCCAAAAATTTTGTTAGGCGATCTTATGTTCTTGAGCATCTCTTATCTCAGATTTGGAATCTTTTGCCTTTTCTTTTATTTTTGTTCTTTGTTTTTTCCTCTTAAAGTTCTGCGGAATTCAACTCGAAGACATGATCTTTGATTCATTTTCGAGTATAAATTTGTGTAAAACGACCATTCCGAAAAAAAAATATTGCAAAATGAACATCAATCTAAGCTTATTCTTGTCTCTTTCCCATTTCTTGCCAAGAATTTGCTTCTGGATCTATTGAAGAATTGTTTCGGTGTTTGGTGGGAAGAATCAATTGATTGTTTTGGTAACTTTTGGAGGAATTAGATAGTTCAACATAGACTCTCATATGTGGAGTAATGCTTGGAACACAAGAAACATATACCATAACCACCTATAATTTTTTTAGGGTTTAATAATGTGTATTTGAGTGGCTAAAAATTATGCCACATACGATATTATGTGTCTTGCTCGCTGGTCAAAAATGTAGTAAAAACAAATTATCTGTTCGAACATTAATTAGAGCATCCAAAATTTGATCATTATAGGACTTAAACATTAACATTACAGCATTGATGCATGTATAACACGACATGACATATACTGAAACTCATTTAATAAATATGTTATGTATCATATAATGGCCTATTTGATATGATTATTCAAAATTGACATAATTAGTCAAATTTAACATAATTATGCATTAATTAATTCAACTAAACATATGTAATTATGTTTAGAATTAATCAAAATCCCATTTAAAAGTTAAAATGTTAATAAATGTATCATATTTGTTAAAATGAAATGAAACTGATCTGTTCAATTAAATATATTACACTAGTTATTTTTCAAGTTAAGCATATTGACCAAAACTTATCTGTTTATTATTTGTGTTATACGTGTCAATTTAAAATTGATACAAAAATTAATTAAGTTACTCAAACCGTTTATTTCGTATTATTTTTGAGTTATATCATTATGTCGTGTAGGAAATTGTCGGCTTTATTACTAAGTCTAAGTAAGATAATCCATTGATAAGAAAAATAATCAATTGACAATAGAGATAATCAATTGGTATGCTAGGAAGAATTAGATTTGGAAATTCGTTACAAAAACTGCTATGATTATAAAAATAAAAAGATACTTTTATAAGTATAAACATAAATTTACAAAATGCTATTAATAATAATTTTCACTCAATTTTTCTGAAATATGGGAGAATCCCTTCATTAAAATTTTGGACAAAATACCCAATGACTCTCTGTTTTTTTATCAAGAGTTATCATTAATACCTCATTACTTTTTGAAATTTCGCACCCCAATTTTTGTAATTGTAGTTTCACTTTAATTAAATTTTTACAAATGTGGATAAGTTTCCAATTCGTCCTAATTGGTTCAAATGCTAATTCGGGAAACTAAAACAACATTTGTAAAAATTAGGGCAAAGCAATGCCACATTTATAAAAATGCAGATATATAGATGAGATTTCAAATGTAAGGGGTTAGATGATAACTTTTAGTAAAGTTAGAGGATCGTAGGGTATTTTATCCTAAAATTTTTGTTACATCTACTTCCTGTATTAAAAAAAGTTTATCGTTTAATATTAATATGATAGTTTTTAGTTTTATGATTTTGTGTTAATCGGAATGGAATAGAAACTAAATTTGTTAACATTAGAAAGAAAATCACATACTAATTGACATAGTTCAATCTCCTCCTTTCTAAAAATATTATTCTTGTGAAAATTACTTTGATCGACATCACATTTTCTATTTTTCGAGCTGACAAAGAGAAATGAAGAAGAAAACAAAGAGGTCGAGTTTTAAAACTATCAAAGCAAGATGGGTGGAAAAATATTTTTTTAATGAATTAATAATGGATAATTTAGAATTACAAAGGGTCTTATAGCAAAATGTCTGAATTTTTAGCTCATTTTAAATAAATATCCATTTTTCAAATGCTATAAGAAAAAGACTGATATATTAGTATATATATATATGATATACTAAATATAAATTAATATATTGATTATATAAATTTAAAATACTATATGTAAAAATATATGTACTTAGCTATTAAGCTATAAAAAGAGAAAAATGGACATTGAATTAAAAAAAAATGTATAAAAAGGACATACACTCTAATTTCCCAATAGTAAACATGCCCAGTTAGAGTGTAAAAAAACTGTCAAGATGACTAATCCAAAAAAATCGACCGACCGCAACCAAAAAAAATTGAAACCGATAAATCTGAAAACTAAAAAACCAATATTAACTTGGTCAGTTTTCCCTTTAACTCCAAATCGATCGATAAAAAACCATTCAACTGATACTTTAATTTATTTTTTTTCTTTTTTATTTAATTATTTATATATTTAAACTATTGAAATACTATATAATATATTTTTTTCTAAAACTAATATTTGATCTCTTTTTAAATTTTCCTCAAACCTAAATGTGATTATTTATCAACTCCCTATAGACCAGACCAAACACCGCTTTATTTTGTAACTATCTAATACTTAAATTATTATATAAATATGTATTTTTTATATTCAGATTTGATTTATATATCTAAATCTATATTTATCCATTTGAATTTTCATATTTATGATTTTATGGTTGATTTGTGCTACTATTTCGTAAGTAGTTTTAATTTAAACTTAGAATATTCTTTAAAAGAAAAAAACACAATAATTTTGAGAATTTTTTTCCGGTTTAAACCAAAAAATTGACCAATTGAATCGAAAAAAAAAAACTGACCGAATAAACCAAAAAATTGACAAAATTGAAAAAAGTAGACCGACAATTTTTAAAACTAAAACATTCAATATTTTTTGATTAAAAACAGACTGAGCCAACCAAAAAATTGGTCACAAAAAATTGGTCACTTTTTTTATACTTTTTTTAATCGATCGATTTTCAATTGAAAACCCGAAAAATCGAAAATCGACCAATCAATTTGGTAGTATTTAAAAAAACGGACTGGACCAACGATGCTCGTCTCTTTCCATTGTACCGGTGTATTTCTTGCAATCGCTGGGTCAAGGCCTATGTAAGACTCAAGATGGCCTCCAAGTTGGGCTTGTTGGTTCAATAGTGTTCGACCTAACACATCATTTAACCCAAAAGCATACAACTACACCACCAACTCTCTTGCAAAATTTTAACAAGTAATGTGATGGTTTTTTGGCCAGGCAAAGCAATAAATCATGTCCACTTAAAAAAAAAAAAAAATGATCCTCGCTTTTAAAAGAATACTTGGTGTAAAAAGTTCGTTCAACATAACAAGTTTATATCCCGACGCTATTACTCAAAGCATATACAAAAAAACTTTGGAGAGAATATGTTGATGTGTGCTTCATTCCATATGCTATGGTGCACCAACTTAAGGTTGATTATGGAAATATATTATATAATTACACAACTCTGAACCCATTTGTTTATGCAGAATATCCATAGAATATGTAAATAATATTAAATATAGAAACAATCATGTTCACGTTGTCTTCAAACGCTTAATCAGTAATAATTTAGGACTCGTTTGACTTCATATTTATATATTATATTTCTTGACGAAAAGTAAATTGAAAGGTGGAATCATCTCAAAATTTTGATTACGATAATCAAACTATTATTTTCATTTAAATAAACAACAATAGTGGTACCAAACAAACATTAAGAGCTTATTTGGCAATAACCTTTTTGTTATTAGAAGTGAAAGTAAAAATTTATACATGTTGTGTGTCCATCTTCTATTTCACTTTAAAAATAAACAAACAAACAAAAATAACAAAAGAAAAATGTTGCCAGTACTCTGGATACTGATGGTTGAGAAAGAGGTAATGGGGAAATAAAATGTTACCTTTACCCGTATGCGTACTGTGGATATTTTCATACCAATACTTCAATAACTTATGAAATAAAGCATTAGGGTCTCACCAAAAAATTATTAACATATGGTCAAATATCATAGCAACATGCTTTCAATATATATATATATATATATATATATATATATATATATATTAGCAACATCATTTATTATGTAAAGCTTCTTTTCGTTTATTTTCTTCCTTTTTTTTTTTTTTTTTGTTAGATCAGTAGACAACAGATTTTAGAACCTCAATTACAAGAAGCCTATTGGCTGTATTTTTTGGATAATGTATGGTTTATTGGTATAAGAAGTGCCATGATCAGTAGGAGTTTCACATGATTGTTGGTTTATTGGCATTAGAGGTGCCAAAATTAGTAGGAGATTCACTCACAAACTGTGAGTAGGGTGTTTGAGGACTAGATGAAACGCAGTATTAATTGTTTCTGAAATTGCATCATTCGATTCTTTCCTTTTTGGATTAAGGATCATTGAATATTTATGACATTCTATTTTGTATAGCTATTTTTTAATTTCTTTTTAAAAAAATTAAAAAAAACACACATATCCCATTGCTTTTGTTAACAACTTAAAAGTATGTATTGGAAATGCCAAAAATATCGCCTGAGTTTTGCAAATGGCTAAAAAGTATATTTAAATCAATTCTTGTTGACTTAATTTTAAAATGGGAAATTCTAAGTCCATTAATAATTTGACTATGATTGGCTCTATTGCCACCCTGTTTTTTTCTCCCTCAATTTCCCTCCTAATATACTTTTCTAATGTTTTAAAATTTTGTTTCATATACCTTTATGTTATGTATAAAAATACCCCTGTTAAATATTTCTCTAAATATTTTTTTTTGTCCCTTAATATTTTACAATAAATTAACTTTTAGATTTTTTTTATTTTAGAAATTATAACAACAGTATAAATTGAGAAAACTTATCATTTTTTTAATCTTATAATTATACAACTTGTTGGTTCTTAAATCCCTCCCCAAAAAATAAACGTTTTTGAACTATGATTCCCCCACCAAAAAAAGAAGAAGAAAAGAACTTATAAGAAAGAGTTTAGGTTGGTTCTCATCCCCTCTCCCCTCCCCCCTATACCAAAAAAAAAAAACCTAAATGTTAACTGCTGGTTCACAAAAAAAATGAAGAAAAAAACTTAAAAAAACATAAAATCTTGATTTTTTATTAAAAAATATGAGGAATGTATCGTGCGATTATTATACATAATTGGGGGGATGTACTAAAAGATAAGGATTTTAAATATTTAATACTATGTAGAGATATTCAATTCAATTCATAAAAGGATATTTTTATAAATAATTAATTAATTAAAAGAGGGTAGGAAGAGAAAAAAAAAAAAGGGTGGCAATAGAGCCACCTTTTTACTATGTATATTCATAATTTTAATTACAATTTAATTATAATAAGAATTACAAAAAAAAAAAAAATTTTAAAAGTTAGATTATCAATTATTCTTGTAAAACAAGAATGTTCAATCAACAACGAAAGAAAGGACTAAACAAAAAAGATATGTAGAATGTATGAAATCCTTGAACTACCAGGAAGTTATTTTTCCACGAGTAAAATTAAAATAAAAAACCAAACAAAAACGAAGACATTACCTTGATAAAGAATTTAAAAATCCAAAAGAGTGATTTATAGAGAAGGAATGGAATTTCATAGAGATTTTTTTTTCCATTTGCAAATATCAATATTTTTTTCTTTGTCATGCATGTGTATATATATATATATATATTGAGTAGTTATGAAAATTATTATCTTTTCTCATTTGGGTATACATATATATTGAGTTGTTATGAAAAAATGCTATCTTATCTCATTTGGATTTTGGTTTTGATGATAAGTTTATAATTCATTTACTATACTCTTGGTGATTTTTCTAAAGAATGAAACTTAAAAAAAAAATACAATAATTTCATGAAAAAATTATAAGAAAATATAATCATGAAATATGTGTATATATATATATATATATATGGTTGCTAATCTAGTAATTTTTTTTACCTATGTATGGATATTTTTTTTTAATTGGATCATTATTTAACGGTGATCTAACGACTATAATGATGTGAATAAAAAGATGTGCACAATTAATAT
>JXTB01000116.1:196354-226277 GCA_002914805.1 Parasponia andersonii
TATATATATATTTTCTAAAGTGTTAGTGAGTAAAAAAAAAAAATTGAAACTTACAAATAAAGTCTAACACTTGAATATAATTAACACAATAATAATTAGATTCACACAGTAATTTAAGAAAATTTTTCTAATAAAATATAACAAACTTTCCTATTAAGATCATTTTTCTAATGCAACAAAATAATAATCTTATCATATTAAAATAGTTAATTTACTAAATGCATACTTGTAATGTTATTATAATTAACTTAAGGCACGTCAAATTTGTACCAAGAGTCTACACAAGCATTTCAATGTCACATTACTTAAAAAAAATATTAACAATCAAAATAAAAAAAAATCAAGTACTTAAAATTATACGCACATAAATGCACTAATGCGAAAAAAAAAAAAATGCAATCCTGTCATTATTGGCTTTTTAATTATATGAGGTTCTGGATGTCGTTTTAGAATTCAGGATATCACAATAAAAAAGCGAGAGTTCCTAGTTACCTCTGGAGAGGGAAGCGATGCCAGCTTCGACTCTTGGACCAGCTGCAGTGGAGGATGGTATACCGGGGTCAGAATCATCGCTGGACAAGACAATCGCGCTTGACCCTCCGCCCGTCAAGGCACCCTCGCTAGGCTGATCCCCAGAGACCTCCGTAGCTTGTTCTGGCAGACCGGGAGCGAGAACAATCTTCTTGGCGATAAAAGCAGATGTAGAGGACCCATCTTTTTCTTCGTCGAGCATCTTCAACACATCAGTAGGGTACACGATATTAATCTCGTCCCCTAACTGCTGCATATACTACCTGACGGAATAATGGTCCCTCTCGACGCCTTTCTGCTTATCGAACTGGTCTGGCGTTACCACCTCTGCATGGCCTTCGAATTCCCTGTTCTCCCAGCTAAACCTATAGCTCTCTGCAAAAAGGATATCCATCTGCCTCTGATACCTTGTCTTCAGCTTCTCCGCATCTGCCAGTCTATCCCTCAATGCAGCTAGCCTCAGCTCCGCTTGCCGCTGCGATAAGTCGATCAAAAGATTGTTAATATTAGCGAGATCTTCGCCATATTTGTGAGACAACTCGACATGAGCCTCCATCAGTTTTTTGTGATCCCAATAGAGATGTCGGATTACCTCGTTGGACCGGTCGAGCCTACGCTGCAAGGAATGGGCCTCAAGTTTGGCTTTCGCCTCGGCTTTCCTCGCTTCTTTGGCCTCGCCGACGTCTCTGTCATGAGCGATGAAAGCCAGACCCATCTCTGCCTCCACATTCTGCAGCTCCTGCTCCTTAACCTTGAGCTCGACCTGGGTCAGCCTGGCAGTCTCGGTTTGGACCAACCTGGCGGTCTCTACCTCAACCAACGCGGTGACCAGCTCTTCACGCCTGGCCCTTTCGACGCTCAAAGCGTGGGCCACTACACTGCTGATCTAGCCTCATCCAGGCTCTGGTACAAGTCAAAATCCGCCCTCAACGTGGCAAGGGCAGCCTCGCTCCGCTCGGCCATCACTACACGAGCGTTCAACTGCCTGGTCAACTCGCTAATATGAGAGGAGTAGAAGGATTGGACGGCGGCTAGCTGCAAAGCACGAGAAAGAGGAGTCAGTATTCAGAGAGGATGCCAAGAACCTGGTGCTTACGGTAAGACGAACCAAACCTGTGCGATGCTACGACTGGCCACAAGCTCTATAATTTCCGAGAAGAGCACCTCCAGCTCGGGCTCCGTAGCATCTGAGGAATGCGATTCCACTCCGCCGACCACGAGGACACTTTCACCCCCCCACCAAATGCACTCCAACGACTTCTTTCGATGCCCCCGGACTTGCAAAGGTGGTGGCGGTGGAGAGTAAAGCGTCGCCCTTGATAGAAAAAGCTGCGATGACCGCTACCGCATTAGCAGCTTCGGCTGCCACCTTTGCCGAAGGAATGCCCGGGTGTGATTTTTTCGGCCTTGTCTTGACTAACATCTTTAGACGCGCCGCCTCGCATGGACCTCCTCCTTCTCATGAGAGTTAAAGTAGCCCCGTCATTGTCGCTGTCGGAAGAAGGGGCGATTCTGCCTTTCTTCTCCGCCGGGCTCTCCTCCCCCTTAGACGAATCGGGTTCGCGATCCTGCTTTGTGGAGACTAAGGGTCGGGAAGACAGCTGAGACTTCAATCTCAGAGCTCCTCTGCTGAGCTCAGCAATCTCTCTGCGGGAGCTGGCAGCACCGGACCCCGTTCCCGCCTTCGAGCCAGAGCTGGGGGCAGAAGAGGTCGGCATAGAGGGCTCACCGGGTAGGCTCGAAGGAGCCCCTTTGCCACGCACAACCTTTATGGCCGGCGCCTACCGGATCGAGAGTCTGCCCGTCTCGGGAGGTGGCACTACAGGCATTTTACCTCCGGTCATGAACAGATCCTACAGGTTGTCGTCCGAGCCTGTTCTTGGGATGACAACTCCCAAGGCCTCGTCCTCCGAGGACCCCACCAAACGCCGACCAGCGGGGACCTTGGAGCGAGCCTTGTGAGCAGCGGTCTTCCCCTTGACCGGGGAGGGGTCTGCTGAAGGGCCTGCATCCGAACCTGCAAAGAGCAAGCAACATGGTTAAAATGTTGCCATGACCAGATCGACGAATCTCCAAGGTACAAAAATGAACTCACCCTCAGCCCTCTTAGGGGCAGCGATTTCCTCCCTACAGAACCTGACACACTCCTCGGCCACGAGCTTCACCGCCTCTTCGAGCTCGTAACTGGTCGGTGCCACCAGGTCATTGGGACCTGTCAGCTAGCTCGAAGCCGTGATCTGATGAGCCACCATGGCGATGCGACCCTGCTCATCCCAGCGGAACTGGTTCAGGGCGGAGGCGTCAAGCTGGCTCCGAAGGTGCTTGGTGATGACCCACATGTCCAGTAGGAAGAGGAGATATAATAGCATCCTTGGCATCATGTTCATCACCTGGGGATTCAGGACAGCCTGGATGCGTCGGCAATCCCCAGACGACCCAAAGAGGATGATTCCCTCCAACTCCTAGAGATGACCCTTTGACAGCCGAGGCTTGAACCTGCTTTCCTCCGCAGAGGCTGCGCAAGGCAAAATGTCATAAGTAAAAAATGACAAAATATGCACTGACTCAAAATTCACGACTTAGTACTTACTTTGTAGAAAGAATGAGGGGATTTGAAAATACTCTCCATTCACCCAAGGAGAGCACCACGCCCCCCCGACGACGTATATCCTAGAATGGGAGTTCCACTGCTTGTCTGACCTCGGCAAGCCCTAGAAGAAGTGGCGCCCCGGAAGCGGTTGGAGATAGAAAGTGGGGTAAGAGCTCTTTTTGGGGATGAGGGTAAGCTTATAGGCATAAAAAACCACTTCCAGGTCGATATGCATGTTGGGGAGGACGGACAAGGCAGAAAGCCCCATCAAGATCATGACTTCGTTAGCATTGAGCTGCATCAGATGAATCCCCGTAAGGCTAAAGAACTGATGGATCAAGGGAGGAAGAGGAAACCGCAGCCACTCCAGATGCCTCCTCCCCAAGACGATGGAGCCTTCTGGAGCAGAGGGATAAAGGTACCAGTCCGTCGGGCCGTCGACCCTCTCTAAAGTGACTCCGCCGGGGAAGCAGAGCTGCCTCCTCAATGACCCTAATTCGGAATCCGCGACGGGACGGAGTTTCTGACTCTGATTCAAGGCCATCGTGTTAGGTGCAATCGAAGAAGACGAAATGTTCTAGAAAAGGGAGATGCAAAAACCCTAAAATTTGAGAAAGCTGGAATACTTGGAGATTTTGGTAAAGTAAGAAATGAGCATAAATGCGGCTTTTATAGAGGGGGAACCGAAGAGTTTTTCCCTGGAAGAGAGTAAGGCAAGGAAGATGGAGGCATTCAAATTTCGAAAATTTGAAAAAATTGTGACTCGGGATGGCGTGCCCCAACGTCGGCAATTGGGGAGGAGTAACGGTGGAGGAGCCACATGTATCCCTCGAATTGGAGGGCCGAAGACACGATTTCTCCACTTGATGGATATGAATCCATCAAATAGGGAAATGGAGATAGTTGTGGGGCTCGTTCATAAATCATACATCACGTAGATGATTAAGTGGCAGAACAGGTTACAAGGGGGGCACACCATCCGATACGTATCCAGAGTGACCGATTAAAAGCCACGCGAGTCGCACGTGGTACCGCATAGGCCTATGGGCTGTCCGAGGTCAGGGCTAAACTCATCCCAGATCCTAGATGGATTCGGCCCAGTCCGATTCTTACCTCGACAGCTGGGGGTCAGGAGCCTCAAGAGTCTTCTGCCAGAAAACTGTGGGAAGCAGCTCACCGCTCCAGACCTAGACAGAGCATTTAATGCGATCCCGGGTAGGTGCGCGCATTGGGCAAGTCATCCTGACAGAACGGCAGTTTGTCAAAATCTCACCCCCGACAGGCTGGAGTCGTAGGGGACGGCAGAAAACAGGCCAAGACGATGCAAGGAAGGTCACGGTAACCACGGCCCGTGATTTCTGGAGTAAGTCATGATGGAAAAAGGTACTCGATCATAGGATTGAGAGCCAGAAAGCTCTTAGTTCCAGGACTATATATATAAACCTTGTTTCCTCCCTAAAGGGAGAGATAGACAAAAAAAACGCTTACAGAGAAAAACCGAATCCTTGCTATTCAGTCTCAGGGATAAATTACTGACTTAAGCATCGGAGAGTCTTTGCAAGTGGCCACCCCTCCTCTCCGTCTCAGCCTGAAGCTAAAGACATTCCGAGATAGCAAGGATACGTGGACAGTTGATGGATATAACGTCAGCAGTTTAGAGATACATGGACAGCTAGTAAGAACAACACCAATACTAAGCATATCGTATCCAAATTAAACGTATTTTAAGTTCAAAATTTACTAAGTATATCATATCCAAATTAACCGTACAAA
Organism: Parasponia andersonii; assembly: GCA_002914805.1. Lineage (NCBI taxonomy): Eukaryota > Viridiplantae > Streptophyta > Magnoliopsida > Rosales > Cannabaceae > Trema > Trema andersonii. Next base: position 201,249 of record JXTB01000116.1, read on the forward strand.
GTGTTGCAGCAAATTTCCAACCGTCAATATACCTTCGGAGTTTCTCCTCCATGTTTCTCTACCTCAAAGAGGCACTATAATGTTTTAAGTCAATAAGTAACTAAGAAAAAAAAACATAGAAGTGGCAGTTTTTTCAAAAGAAATATTGAATTCCATAATGTTCTATTTATACTTTAACCTAAAGAGCTTTCCAAGAACTTCCCTTGATTGGTCCACGTGCTTCTTTGTCAGAACAATCTTGCAAACAAGTGGTGAAGACAATTTATGGGGAACCTTATATGGACAATATCTGAAATGTTTGCTGAAATCTTTATCTAGGAGAGTTGTGCTACCTAAAACACTCGCATATTTAACGCAACTGTGATCTGAGTCTTCTTTTTTTGTAGGGCTCACGTGGATCCCACCACATGCTAGCATCACTCTATTTAGGATTACTGATAACTGATAGAGATATCACCTATGAGATACATGGGCTACTATTTAGGGTCACTGCTACGTGTCAATACTTTTCTTATACCAATTCGACAGCGGTTAACATTCCACTTCCCCCGTCCCCCAATTCATAGTCAGACCTAAAATCAATAAAGGGAGTCTTATATTTGCATGGGTCTTTGCATCACAATACCTAAGGAGTCACTATCGATATCTGACAATGATTGCTAGTTTTTTCCCCACCAAATGTTGCTTGGAGAAAGGATGAGTATCAAGTTTACGGGGTATATTTCTCTCTCTATTTATATATATATATATATATACACGGATGTCTTTATATATATATATATAAGAGTTTTTTTAAAATTATTTGGATCATTATCTAAGGTTATCATGAGTAATTGGAAAAAATAATAAATATATTATTTAATATATATTTTTATTTTTTATCATAAAAACCCACACGTGATGAATTTTAGTTTAATACCTATAAATAAAAAATAAAAAATAAAAAAATCTATTGAAATTATTGTCTTTTGGTGATTCAAGATAAAGATAAATTATTCTACTTAAGAAATCTAATTAGAATAGAATTCCTCATTTAAGGTAATTTGGGAAAGAATAGGAATCTAACCATATTCCATTACAAGTAGGTGCTAAGTGGTGGTAGACAATCACAAGCTTTTCTTTATTTCGTAATTGACTTAGAAAACAACTAGAGAAAGGTTTTGAGAGAAAAATGTGACAAGAGTATTGGGATTTGGTGATTCTAGAAAGGAGCACTAATTGGTATTGGTTTATTGACAATTGTAGCATATTTCAAAAAATGAGACTACATTCTGGAGCAGTCAATTATCGATTAGGAGCAATGTTTCCTTATTTTCTTTGTTGTCCAAATTAATTAATATAAATTATTTAAATCAAACCCAATGCGAGAGAAGATAGCTAAATAAAATTATATTTATTTCATTGTTTTGTTGAGTACTCTTTATAATTTTAAAAGCTATTTCCCTATAGAAAGTTCTCAAACTTTCCATCAGCTTTCTTTTTCTTTTGTATATTCACTTGCATCCTATGGTTTTTATCCCATCTGGTAAATTTACAGGAGTCCAAACTCGATTAGAGTTCTATCTTGGAAAATTGGATTACATGGCCTTTTACTAATGGCTTACATCAAGATCTTTCGTATCTTTTTGTAGGTCTAGGGATTGGTATTATTGTTTTCTAGAGTGTTCATATATGGACTCTTCCAAAACAATGTACCTTGTGGGTTGCTTTGTAACTCTCCCACTACACCAAGACACCTCAGGTTATTTACCATTAGGTGGTGTAACATCTTCTTCTGGTACTGTTTCAGTTTCTTCATATGAAATTTGTTTTGGTATTGATTCTCCTGAAAGTTCTTCTAAGATAATCTTACTTTTGGAATTAAAATTTTCATATAGTTATCTTATAAGAAAGTTGCATTTTTTTGAAATAAAAAATTTATTATCGCTTGACTACAAAAATAATAACATTTCGTTTCTTTGGATATCCTAGAAAAAAAAAAAAAGCATGTTTTTGTATGCGCTTCCATTTCATTTGTAGTAGCCTTCAACCCATGTGCGAGGCATATTCGAAAGTGTCATTGATTGGGCTTTCATCTAGTCCGCAACTTTAATGGTGTTTCAGGTACATACTTATAAGGAACCACACTAAGAACAACCTCTATTCCTTTGTGCAAAAAATAAAAAAAAATAAGACATAAAAGAAAAAAAATCGATGGACTAAAAGAACTGAGTAACATGACGGGGAATAAAATAACCGAGTAACATGAACAACTGTAAATTGAAAATATAGAAATAAAAATTAAAATAAATTATGGCCGGTTTAGATATAGTTAACAAACCGACACAGATATAAATATTCAAAATATTATACATATTTCTAACAAATTCATTTTATAAGAAAAACTTGTAATATTAATTTTTAAAAACCTTTTACTCAATAGAAATTAAAAAAAAAATCATTTAAACAAAACCATAGTCTCTAGCCTCTATCATGATTAAATCGAGCCATCTTCCCAATCGGGAACCTAAAAACCATCCAACAGTGAACGAAAAAAAAAAAAAAAACAAAACAAAACCTAATAAATCGAAATTTTAAAAAACACTGAATTTAATTTGGTTGATTTAAGTATATCTAAGAAATCAATCAAAAACTGACAAGTTAGTATGAGATGTTCATGCGAAACCGACTTATGAATAAGCCTATTAATAATATTGAAAGATTTATGACTTGTTTGGATATATTTTTATTTTATGTTTTTTTTTTATTTTTTAAAATTAAAAAAGTCATTGTATTTTTTCAAGAATTTTCTTGAAAATATTCACCTTTTATTTTATTTAAGAAAGCAAAAAAACACAAAACACAACTATATTCAAGCAAGTTCTTAATTTGCAAAATCATAAAAATCTTAAGTAATTTAATAGTTCACAAAACAAACCAAGAATTCATAAATATCTCATAAATAAAAAAGAAAATATGAGATACTTCCATTTAAAACACATTTTAATTTTATTTATTTATTTATTTACATATGTTTTTTAGAAGAATTTATTTATTTTTTTTACGCATGTGGAAAGGCTCCAATTTGAACGTTGGATTTGAAAACGGGCGAATGGAGTAGAGCCGAATGGAAGCGAAGTTCGGACCTTTGGGCTCACTAATCCACAGCTCAGTCCAGCCTCTCTTCCCTTTTTGACTGAGCCGCCACGCACGAGTCTCACTCTCTAATCTCCAGAACCTAAACCAAAGCTTAGCCCCAACAAAAGTAAAAACTGCAATCCTACCCCTCATTTATTTTAAAATTACAAATACACCTTCTAGATCAAAAGTAATTACAGTAACACTCCTGGACTGGCCTGTAAAGAGACTAAAATTTAAATGAAGGTTTCACTACATTTTTTCTTTTAATTTAAACATTTTGTTGTCATTTTAACAGTTTATCATTAAATCAAAATTTAAGTACTTGCCAAAATTGATTAGTAAAAAGGAGTATTTGTGAAATTTATTTGAATTTTAGAGTGTCTCATTTAATTTGTTTTTATTATGTTGTGTTCAAAACAATCACTGTAATGTTGAACAGGGCTATTAAGTGCAGTTCTTGCATTTGGAATGATTTCATTCCATTTTTCCTGAAAAAAGAAAAGGGAGAGATTAATAATTGAAAATTTTCACTGGCCCTCATTGTCCTAGATTAAAATTATATTAACAACCTTTCGATTAAAAATATTCACACTAACCCCCCTCCCCCCCTCCAAAAAAAAAAAAGAAAAGAAAACACAAATACCTCATTTAAATATTAAATTTTAGTTTTGACTACCTTAATGAATTTAATTTTTTCTAATAATAATAAAACTAATTGTTAAAATAAAAACAATAACACAGCTAATAAATTAATTTATTTTTACACCCAGAGAGTGTGTATCACAGTAATTATTCTTACTTCAAGGCGTGTCACGATAATTTTGGCATACTTCTATGGCTTCAGTATAATTTTTTATATTTTTTTACTTAAAAGAAAAAAAAAAAGAAAAGAAAATGTGGCTGCTGGGCATAAATAAAAAAAAAACAAAACGAGTCGGGCCGAGCCACTCAGTCGAGTTGCTTGTGTCCCTCTCTAGAGGGGTAAGAGAAAGAGAGAGACTAATAAGGCTGGGCTGGGCAGCTGCGCCTAGATTTGGAGTTTAGATCTACGACTCTGAGGCGTCGCTCGCGGCTCTGCGAATAGCCATAGCCTCTCAAATTTTCCTCTCCCCCTCAAAAAAAGGAAAAATCCCAAAAAACCCAGCTGATCTATTCTTTCTCTCTCTCGGCTCTGATCCGGCTCAGTTTTTTCTCTCTCTTTTTTTTTTTTTTTTTTTTTTTTTTGGTGGGAATCTAGTTCCAACTTCTCTCTTTCCCTCCAAATTTTCCACTCTTTCTCTGTGATTTTTCTCGCTTGAATTCTCTCGCTGCCTGGTCTTGCCGATTGTTGGAAGGAAATGAGAGGTTGGAAGGGTGATCGTATAGTGGGTTGGTGGAGTTGCTAGGAGTCGCCTATGCTCATCAGATTTCGGTCTTTCTGATGAATTTTGGGGTAAGACGCTTATGTAAAAGCTTTATTTTGATTATTTATTTCTGTTTATTTTTATTTAATGAATGGGTTTTTCCTTTTTTCTTCTTAATTTTTAGATTTTATAGGAAAATGGAAAAGAAAGTGATGTGGGGTTTTACTGAAATGAATTTTTATGACATGGGTTTTGGATTTAACAGGCGGCAAGTGTGGCTGTGAGTGGGAAAGCAGCGACCCAAATGGAGTGGGGTGTGAATAATAACACGTTCAAGACTTTCAAAGGTATTTTTAGGACCGACTGACCCACCCTTTTCATTCGTGCTTATGTTAATGCATTTTCTTTAAGGACTTATACAAGCTTTAAGCTTTTTCAGCTGACTCTTTTCACTTGTTGATGAGAAATAGTGATCGTACATTGTATAGGAGGAATGTTGCTTGTGAAATTACTTCTAGAATGATATTTATTAGCCATGGATCATTGTGGATTGTGAGTTTTTGTGGCTCTTTTTGGTGGTCAAGTTTTCTGTCAATGGAACTTGAATTGGTTTTAAATCTGATGATAACTGCTAAAAATGCTGCTTTATGCTTCTATCGAGATCCGATACAAGATGTCATGATACAAAACTGGATTGTGCTTTTATTTTGTTTGTTAAATTTTCTAGTTTTCTTCTTGGCATAGATATGGAACCAAAATCAATGATGGACATGGCGGTCATTCCAATTGACCCTGTAGATATTGGATTGGGCTCTTCGGAAAAGGGAAATGCTATTACTTCAGTAAAACCAAGAAAAAAGACCATGACCTCAGTTTACCTCAAGTTCTTTGAGACAGCTCCTGATGGAAAAAGTCGCAGGTGCAAGTTTTGTGGCCAGAGCTACTCAATTGCTACCGCAACTGGTAACTTTCCTGCCCCCCAGTTCTCTTGTTTTTATTAGTGTTACTGCATGTTTTGTTTTCAATCTGTGTCCCTTTAAGTCTTTCCCGTGTTAAGTACAAGATTATTAATCTGATCTGTAAGTGACAATCGGTTTCCTTCATTGTTAACATACAATTTTGTTGGGATTTAATTTTGCAATTTACCATGAGAACTGTGGACATAATGCGCTTACTTTGCATTTATTATCTGTAATTTAAGTGCATTTATTAATCTCCTTTGCTGTGAAGGTAACTTGGGAAGGCACCTTACTAATCGACATCCAGGTTATGATAAGTCCGGCGACATTGTCACTAATTCCACACCACAGCCTGTGACTGTAGTGAAGAAACCTCAATCTCAAGGGAAAACCTCCCAGGTGGATTATGATCATTTGAATTGGTTGCTCGTTAAGTGGCTCATTTTAGCATCTCTGCCCCCTTCAACATTGGATGAAAGATGGCTGGCAAACTCATACAAGTTTTTGAATCCATCGATTCAACTTTGGTCAGCTGAGAGGTATAAAGCAGTATTTCATGAAGTCTTCAGGAGCATGCAGGAAGATATAAGAGCATCTTTGTTACAGGTTTCTTCAAAGGTCTCCATCACACTTGATTTCTGGACTTCCTATGAACAGATAAATTATATGAGTGTAACGTGTCAGTGGATTGACGAAAGTTGGACCTTCCAGAAAGTACTGATAGATATCTGTCACATACCTTACCCTTTTGGGGGTGCTGAGATCTATCACTCCCTAGTAAAGATCCTTAAGATGTACAACGTTGAGAATAGAGTCCTTTCCTGTACTCATGATAACAGTCAAAATGCCATCCATGCCTGCCATAGTTTGAAAGATGACTTAGATAGTCAAAAAGTAGGATTGTTCTGTTATATCCCCTGTGCTGCTCGTACTTTGAACTTGATCATAGAGGATGGGTTGAGAACCGTAAAACCAATAATCTCTAAGATCCGGGAGTTTGTACTAGGGTTAAATTCATCCACAGAGATCTCTGAGGATTTTATTCGATTAGCAGCAGCTTGTCAGGAAGGTAGTTGGAAATTTCCGCTCGATGCTTCAGCACGGTGGAGTGGAAATTATCAGATGCTTGATATTGTCAGAAAGGTAATTTTTCTCATACTTTAAGCACTTTTGCTTTGAAAGATGCATCATAGAGTCTCATTTCTGCACTATACACGTTTTCATTTGTTAGATTTATGAACATTACTGATGGAATTGCCAACTTGACACAAGGGCTAGGTGTAGTTGTTGCATGGCAAATAATTGAAATGTAAGGGGTTAACAGAAAAACTCTAGTTTAAGTGGTAAATTGGAAAGTTATCTTCTTTCTTGTTCTCGAGTTATCCTATGCATTAAAATTCAAAAAATACCTATCATAAACTCACCCCATTTTGGTAAGGTTCGAGTAGTTTCGTGATATAGTCAATCATGTGATTGGTTAATTGTTAGCATACTTTTTTCAATTGATTAGTTTTTGATCCATCTGATTTTAAAGTTCAGTATTAAGTTTTTTTGGAGACAACAAATTGGGCATTATAATTGTTAATGACGTTTTTTTGATAGCTGTCTAACTCGACATGGATGAATTATAACAGTAGATGGATCGAATTCCTTGGTTGGAATTTGATTATGAATTATAGTAAAATTGTATTAAATACTAGAAATAGACAAGAAATTTAGTGTGATTTAGCCCCAAAACCTATATTCACTGTGGTTTTTCCACTATATGAGAGAGTCTCGATGTTAGAGATTTTGTGTGTATGATTTTGAGTGTGTAGAATAATATGACTAAACCCCTTTATATAGATGAGGGTGGCTCACGTTTCCTAATTTTGTGAATGAAAAATTACATAAACAAATACAATAAAATATTGAGATTAGGTAACTACACAATAATGGGTAATTATATGTTCTTCCATGAGCTAGCTGCCTTTTATAAAGATTAGGCCAATTTTGTGATCAACTCTTTGTGGTGGTCAAAACCCACACAACAATAATCTTATTCTTTTTAAAGGTATATTCACATGAAAAGAAAGCCTATAATCATTTCAACTTCTCTCTTATGCCACTGTAGGCTTTAAATTACTGACTAAAGGTGACCTAGGATTTTATTTAGGCTGGCAAGTCCATGGATGCGCTTATCAGGAAATATGAGGAGACACTGGGCAGTAGGGTGCTACTGAGCACTGCAGAGAAAAATGCAGCCAGCATTGTCCATGACTATCTGGAACCCTTCTACAAAACCACAAACAATATATGCACGAACAAGGTGCCGACAATCGGACTGGTTCTTTTCTTCATGGATAACATTTCTGAGACGATTACTGCCTGCAGAGAATCTCGTCATTATCCAGACTGGCTAAAGAGTTCTGCTGAAGAAATGGCCAAGAAAGCTAGGAGTTACAATAACCAGGTCTGCAACATATTTACTTATATGAGCGCAATTCTTGATCCCCGAATCAAAGGAGAGCTAATTGCTGAGAGCTTAAACTCTGAGAATTTTCTCGAGGAAGCGAGAAACCATTTCATGAGAAATTATTCTACCAGCCATTTCCCATCCATGTCTAGTGGATATGGTGCTCAAGAGATTGAAGATGGAGGTAGTGTCTCTTTTGCAGAGGAAATTGCTCGAAAGAAACGAAGGGCAAGTATGAGCAATGTGACAGATGAGCTCACTCAGTATCTATCCGAGCCTCCAGCACCAATACCAACGGATGTCCTGGATTGGTGGAAGGTCAACAGTACGCGATACCCTCGGCTTTCCATCATGGCTAGAGATTTTTTGGCGATGCAACCAACTTCATTGGCACCTGAAGAAATCTTTTGTGGCAAAGGTGATGAGATTGTCAAGCAGAGAATTTGTATGCCTCATGAAAGCACACAAGCTCTCCTTTGTATCAGGTCGTGGATTCTAGCTGGAATGACATTGAAGTTCAAGTCAACTGAAATAGACTGTGAGAGGTTGATGGAACTGGCAGCGAGTGCGGCTGCAGCAGATAACAGTATTACTGGCTCTGACAAGAAACAAAGGTAGCTAAAAGAGGGCAATACTTTGTAGGTAAGGTGAAGAAGCAGTAAACCTGCAACACAGTTATCATAAGCTTGAAGAAAATGAGGCCTTGCTCGTTATTTTGCAGACTCTGGCCCGGACCAATGTTTATGGGCTGCCTTGGTAGTTTCTATCCCAGACAGGAGTTCTCGTATAAACCGGGGAGACAATGGCCACTGCTGATATAGGTGACATCTTTGCTTGACTGCCATCAGATGACTTCCACTCGGGAAGAAATGTGTTCAAATAGTTAAATGTTCTGTATGTCTTATTTAACAGGTGCTATGTTTATGTTCTTAATGTACATATCAATTTGCGATGATTTTAATGAAAGAGGTGAAGTTGAAAGTTAGTGCTATCTTCTGATTTGAACATTCGTGTAACACTATTCATTTATGAGAAGAAGCTTTTTAACATTTCTGAGACATTGTATATTTTTAAAACAGGCCAATATAGAGGATGCTTGCTTGGCTATTATTCTCATATGATTATCGTACTTACAAGGGATTAACTCCGTGACCAACATTTCTCTCTGCCTGCGCTCCTTCTAATGTTCAAGATTAGGCCTAATAAAACAGCCATGTTGAGTCATTTCGTGTAGTCATAGATACCTCTTATGGGCACAGAGATAAGTCATTAAGACAAAGTTACAAAAAAGACCATCCAGCCAGAGTTCTTGGTTTTCCACCCAACACTATGTTCATCTAATCCGATCTATATTCTTTTAGCATATTACATCCAATCCGTACTAAGTGCATGTTTTAAAAATTACATTCAATCCAATTTGCAATAAAAATTCTAACCAATCCAATCTAATCTGCAAATGTGTGGAATAAATCGGTTACTTTTGATTGGTTATTTAGTCCCGATTCATAAAGACTTATAAGCTAATTTTATATTAGTCTTTTTGTTATAGATTATTTATTTTTACCATAAATTAGGACCTTTTCATGTGTGTTTTAGAAAGTATCAATCATGAGCACTAATAATATAATTTTACACCTTAAATTATAACTAATAGAATTTTTTACAACACATATGAATTATAAAAAAGGGCACCAATCCACTAGGTATTTTTTTTACCTATACAAAGGTATCGTTTTGGTTAATAAAAATTTATCATGCATATTTTTTTAAAGTAAAAAAGTAAGAGAAAAATAGTATTAGTGATGCACATCTTTTCACGCACTCCATTATAGGCGTTGGATCATCATTAGATGATGATCCCATGGTTAAAAAAAAGTATCTACACATAGGTAAAAAAAAAATACCTATTGGATTGACAACCATAAGAAATGTATATATATATTTATTTATTTATTTAAGTACGGATTGAATTGGATCGGTTACTTTTAAGGTAAAAATTATATCCGATTTACTATAGTGTAGATTTTAGAAATTCAATCCAATTCAATCTGAACAAGCTTGCCTGTCTTAGTTTGGCCCATCCTTCCCCTCAAGTCCATTCTGGATTGGTCGGGTTTGCCACCTCTAATTATAAGCATCCATGTTTATTCGATTCAAACAAGGAGGAAAAAAAACTACTCAAATAGAAAAATAACCAAGCCAAAAATAACCGCATTGTAAATACGATGTTATAGTACAGGAATAGTTTTAGTATAAACCATTGCAAATATGATGTAATGGACAGGCAAAAAATAACTGCATTGCAAATATGATATGATACGGAAATGGTTTTAGTATAAATTACCTCGTACCCACCTTGAGATAAACAAATATATATATATATATACATATTTAATTTTTTAAAATCAAATATGACTTTTATTTTATCAATAATAGCAATAAAATCACGAATACAATACAAAATCAGATTACAAATTATCTACACCAATAAATAATTAACTAAATCAGATTACAAATTATCTACACCAATAAATAATTAACTAAATTAATTTCTTACTGACGAACAAAAAAAAAATAAATTATGCAAAACATATATAGATGATGTACATGTAAATCCATAAAGAGACATTGGCGTTTGAAATGCATTTAATCTTATACTACTCTTATTCATATATGTTTTGAAAAATAATGAGTTTGAAGCTTTTATATTTGAATTTAATAATTTAAAAATTATTTATAATATTATTATGTTTAATGTTGAATGTCAATTATGAAAAAATAGTTATAGTTACTTAGTATTGTCATCCTTTTGTTTTTTAATTTCAATGAGTAACCATGATTTTTCCAATTATTTGTAAATTAAGTTTCACACCCGCCTCCGTAAAGAATGAATAATGGGGTGAGTATGATCTTGCTATTAGCCTTCATGAATGGAGATGGTTATCGAAAAACTATCCCAAAAATGTCGCGTTGCCATTCTTAATGATCATTCTCCTAAAAAAAATGAAAAGAACATCAAGAAAAATTTAATTAAAAAATATAGGAATCTGATATAATATATTTTGAATTTTGATATATAGATGATTTGAATAGAGATGTGCATAAATAGTTACTTTTCAAAAAGGAATGGTAATGTTTTTATATTTTGTATTACTTTTTGTTTAGTTTATATTTATTTTTATTTTGGATATTATCAATATTGATCTTTAAATTTAAAATTTGTAATAAATCAATACTCTTTCTAGTCAAATACCAATATTGATCATTGTGTTTACTAAAATACCCTTTCAAATATATATATATATATATTAAAATAAGGACAAATTTAGAACTTGTATAAATGCAATAAAAATAAATGGTTTTCTTTGAAAAATCCATGTTTTTCATAGTGTATTTTAGGAAATACACCATCTTAATAATTTTTTGATAAATACACATTTTTAAGTTTTAAATTGTTTTAAATACAAAAATGCTTCCAATAATTATCTTATCAAAGGTCTATTTTTCGGCTATATAAAAGAGATTGAATTGCTAGATACTTTGTGTAACTCTTCTCAACACGTTATCTAGCACTGACACTATTTTCTAATGCAAAACTCTCTCTCTCTCTCACACACACACACACATATATATATATATATATTCTTTTGAATTTTTAGACATTTTATCTAACACCACTTGTCACTCTGTCTAACGCAGCTCGACATTATATGTAACAATCTTGATACCATATCCAATGTTAAATACTTAAATGTATTTTTTTTTTCTTTTGTCTAGCTCTCTCGACTTGAGGATATATAAAATTTTTTTATACTTCCATTTTTTAGAAGGGGTATATTTCATCTTAAAACTATTGAAAATGATGTTTTTTTTAATATAAAACTCACTATTAAAAAGATGTATTTCACTTAATTTCTCTAAATTAAATATATTTATAAATAATATTTAATAGTTACAAGTTCTTTTAGCTATTAATTTTAATTAGTTTTAAATTAAATTAAATAATAAATATATATCCTTCAAGTTTAAGGGGTTTTTGGTAAACTCAATGATCAAATTGATATTTGACCTAAAATAATTTCAAATATGAAGATTAATCAATATTGATCATAATTAAAACACAAGGTATCAACTAAACAAACAAAACAAACGATGAAAATATAATCAACCCTTTAAAAAATCTGTAACCAGTAAGTTTTATTTTTTTTTTGAAACTAATCCCCACTCCACTCATCCATCCCTCCCCGCCCCAATTACATCCCTAAAACCAGTCTATAGACATAAAACAAAGATCATATTATACATGTCAATCGGCGGATTAACTTTTATGGTATAGAGTTGACTCGATTCGAAGCATCCAAGGAAAAGATAGATTGCACTATTCTCTTTTTTCCCCATTCAGAAAGGGATAAACTGTCAACCAAAAATGATTTCTTGTATTCTATTGCCATCAATTCACCTTGAAAAACTGCAAATCAAGAAAGCAGAAAAAAAAAAAAAAAATGGAGAAAACCTCTCAAAAGGCAAAATGTAAAACTCTTCTCTGAATCGTTCATCAGAGTAAAATCTAAAAACCAGCTATACGACAATTGGATAATAGCATCTTCTTCTAGAAAAAGAATAGTTAGAAGAGCTCTCAGCTAATGTAGCAAAAAATTCTGAAACTCTTTATCTTTTATCTCTTGCATGAAATCACCACCTGTACGAGGAATTCCATCAGAGACTAGAACCTTATTATCTAATGATTTGATATAATCTGAGCTTTCCTACAACCATAACTCCGTTCTTCCATACTCCCGCACAATGACGGGTACACTTGTGGGTGGGATCTATAATACAACAAAAAGAAACCGTCAAAAATAGAGTAAAAGTTCTTATTCACATCTGATACCTTATTTTATCTTTAACAAACAGTCTGCATGCAACTGAAAAATGGAATTATCAACATCTCATCAGTTCTTTTCAATTTCGTTCTGATGGAAAAGTAGAGTGCATCTATGAAATAGCAAATTCTGCACTAAATAATTAGGATGCATATATCACAACTACCTGTTTAAAAATATTTGCTTATTGTGGTCATAAAACGTTTCAAACACCCAACAAGAAAGCACTACTGGGTCAGAAATGAATTGTCAGACCTTCGTGACTGGAAAAGAGAAGATCTTTACATGTAAAAATATGATGACAAAAGGTTCAGAAGTAAGTTTCCCAAACCAACCAAACACATCTTCTACAAATTCAATCAATAAAATCATCTATCTAGTATGACACAACACTCGGAAAGACCGTGCTAAAATGAATTGGTCTCAAGTATCAAAGAAATTGAAAGTTTCACACACAATAATCTGAACAAGAAAACAACAATACACTAAAGTAGGGTAAAAATGAATGGTCTTGTAAATATGTTTTCTTATAACTCAAATAATTACATATACTATTTGCTTGGAACACCAAACAGTGATATAGAAGATGTTAAAAATAGACATAAATGGTAAAAATTTACATAGGAGTGTAATGTCTACTTCAATGACTTTGTTAACGTCAGAAAGTCTGTTTCAGAACTGAGAGGTAACTGTAAATTTCCAGCTCAAGTTAGCATCTAAAAGTCCAAAATTATGATTTGCACAAATGAAACCAAGTTGTTTCACATTTCTTATTAACGAACTTCATTCACGGGATAACCCTCTTCACAGTTGGACTTAATTAAATTAGAAAAATTTCACCTAAATACTGGAATTCAAGAATCTAAATGCCTCTGTGCATGATATTCAACCTAAATAATGGTAGTCAAGAATCTCAATGCTTCTGTGCATGATATACAGAATGCTAATAGACTAAGAAATGATTCACAAAGTCCAAGCAGGACTGAGTACTCCAAAATTTTCATCACATAAAAATAAAACACAAGCAAAGAAACTGCCAGCAGACTCTTCATTAGTTTGAAACATTCCCCAATTAGTCGTCTAAAACTTTACCTAGGTAATGTCTCAAGCATCTAAACTCCTTTGTGCATGATAAGCATAACAATAAAGGACCAGTAAAAAATTCCCTCCTCCCCCACCCAAAAAAAAAAAAAAACCATTACTGGAATTTTCACAAGTAGAAATGATGAACATAGTAGCATTAGCTAAAAATCAGTCCTGTAGAACATTTAACGTTTATGATATCAACGACCTGGTGATTTGAAAAAGGCAGGTAAATAGGAAAGATCTGTAAAATATTAATAAACCCCATCATGCTCCTACTTCGAAATAGAGACTAATATTTGAATCAAACTAATATAATAGCTTACCATGCCATAATCTGTAACAATCATTGAGACATAATCCGACGGAGTAGCATCATACCTGTTGCAAAATAAGACAGAAAAACAAAAAGAAGTATAGTTAGATAATCCCCGACAATCTCTAATTTTCTTATTCATGCAAGAAAAAAAGAAAATCACATACAATAAATTCAGAAGTTGCAGATTTTCCTTCTTTGCCAAATCTGACAAGTAATTCACATCCTTTCTTCCAGGAACCTCTGCTATAGCATCAGAGTCACCTGTGAACAAACTTTAAGTTTCTTAATATCTTTCAAGGGTAAAAGAGAGTGAGAGTAATAGCAGAAGGAATGTAAATAAGTTCTTAGCCTATTACGAAAACAAATGTACCTAGTTCATTAGAGCAAATTGAATCGAGTTGTACCCTTTCATGAAATTTATAAGCTTCACAACAGATCAAGACTGGAACTTGGAATGCATGAGCAACCATAGCGACAGATGCAGTCCCAACCCTAGAATAGACAGTTCCATTTGATAATACTGAGGCAGCTCCTAAAAGTACTCTTGTTACTTCATGCATAACATAAGAAACAGCATTTATATGAGTGTATGTACAACTCAATCCCTTGGCCAAAAGCCTACGAAGTAACGATTGACCTTCAAACTTTGGACGTGAGTCTACTACCACAACACGGAACTTTTTCCCAAGCTCATGGGCATACAACAGTGTCATCTCAACCACACATGATGATCCATATGTGAGAAGAACATCGCCATCCCTCACCTTCGTAGCGGCATGCCTTACTATCACCTTATCAGCAAGTAGAATCTTCTCATTTATAAAGACATTGATATCTTCACAAAGTGCAGCTTTTACCTCTGATTCAGAAAGTGAATGTGGTAATTTGGCGATACGACCCTTTATATACCTAATTGCATTTCCCATGCCGATAGAAAGTGGCCTACATTCAGTGAAAAATGAAATATAACTACTGAGTTTGGCAGTTAGATCCCTGTAAAGACTTTTCTCTGGTGGAGTGGTGTAGTCTCTAATTGCTTCCTCAAATGATTGAAGCATGGCAATACAACGAGCATTACCCCCAGAAATATTTCCAGTCAAATACTGCAATCCAACCTGACAAATATCCGTGCATACCTCATTAAATGAGCAGACGATTATGTCTTTCACGCAGTTTCATTTCACTAAAATAGTCAAGATATTTCTTCAATGCCATATTTATATATAGTTTAGGAATATAGATAATTTATGCCTTCATTTTCATGCATTTATAATGAAGTTTTCTAAGCAAATTTCATTAAAGACCAACAAAAATTAATGAATGTCACTGAGAATATATGCCCAAACATGAAGTGGCAAGACAAGGTTACCAACAAACCTCAGCTTAAGAAGATGGCACATATGCTATCATGCAGAAATAGGACGAAACAAAAGGCCAAACAAGTACATTGGTGTTCACCATATGGAATTACAACTTAATTGCATAAATATTGTTAAACATTGGTTTTCAACTATATCTAAATCTGATGATATTAAGAATTAAAAATCTCCAATAATTAGCATAATGTAAACACGAAGGTTGCATAAGTATCTAATGAAAATAATGAGATAGCTATATGTTCAAAATCAGAACTTGAAATAAACTAAAATATGTCTGGAATGACTTACACGTCTGAGCAAGCAATTCAAGCAGAAAACATCACAATTTTATGTTTCTTTAAATATGTCGAGCAACTCAATCACACCAGAACAATATTTTCAATCGTAAAAAAAATCCGATAAAATGATGTATGCTTCTTGTTTGTCAAGTATGAGCCCAGAATCAAGCTGAAGTTCATGCTAATTCAATAAGATATGTCCATTCTTGTTGTGCCAGTTTTAGTGGCAAAGAATCAGTCATAATTCATAAACCAGAGTGAGCATGCATTGCTTTAATAATTTTTTAAACCTAATCAACAAATGCCACTGATGAATGAACTGTCATTACTCTTATAGATACCTTGTAAATAGCAGGATGTATTGGCTCAAGTTGGAAAAACTTTGACTCAAGATCAGCAAGTTGAGTCCCATGTTCATATTGGGGCAAATGCCGAAACAATTCAACTCTGTTTTTAGCTTCAGTTTGATAGAACACTGCACGCTTTTTTGCTTTCTCCACTCGGCTCTTATCATCAAATTGCATTCGTGGTGGAGGAACTTCTTTCCTCCTTTCTTTTTCTGGTATACGATCACCTCCTTTCTTGTCAGAAGCAGCCACAGTAGGTGCAACTGAAGGAGAATCTTTCTTGTGCGAAGGATGCTTCACAGGTTTACCAGAAGCAACTCCTCCCGATGCTGTAGCTGATTTACTACCATCTACAATACACCATGAAGAAGGGACAAGAATGCAAGCAGAATACTTTAGGAGAGTTCAACAATGAACAAGCTGCTAGCTGACAACAATATATAATCACATTGAAGCATGTTGACTGCAAACATATAATGCCTTAGTCAAAGATCGTATGGTATAAAAGACATGCTAAAATCATATGCAAGATGCAGATGAACATCATGATACCAAAAAACGAATAATTTTAAATTAGGGTAGTGGAAAAATCCGGCGATCGAATAATGACCAAACAATCCAAGAACAGAAATGATAAAGATCTCAAAAGTCTTGCCACAGTTGACCTCTATGCTTTTGATCATGAATTAGTTAAACGGTCTAGGAAAGCAAACCAGTTCAAACAACATTTAATCTCTTATCTCTTGATCTGCGGCCATGGGGTTTAAAATTCTTCAGAATGAAAAAATTATCTAAATTCAAAACAGCACCTCATGTACCAAGAAGGCAAGAATCCATGCCACTTGGGGCTAGCTCACGTGGTCGGGTGGGTGAGTGTGTGCACCATTGGTCCGGGGTTTAAGTCCTTGAACCTACACCCTATTCAGGTGAAAAAAAAAAAAAAAAAAGGAAGCAAGAATCCGCAATGATTCCTAAAAAGATGTTGTTGAAGAGATTACAGATAATACTCAACCGAGGAAATACAAAGTCACATATGCAAAAACATTGTGTAGCTTTATCCTGGCTGATTATAAAACGTATGGTGATAACTTGAGCACAGCACAGCAGCAGTGATCCGGATGAAAAAACTAAAAGAGCAATAATGAAGACAGTAGTTAAACCTTTTGTAGCAGCTTTTGCAGCACGTTGAGCCTCCTGAAATGCACGTCTTTCAGCTTTTGTCGTTTTAGATTTTAAGGGTTTTGAGGTGGGCTGGAGCTCATTCTGCACTTCAGTGACCACCCCCTCACTCTTATCTGCAACAACTTTATAACATAATCATGAGAAGCAAAGCATCATAGATATCACCAACGAACAATAGGATCCCCCCCACATTTATTAGCAACTAGCATCCATGATCCATTTAACAAACCAGGTAACATAACACAAGAACGGCCATAACGCGATTTACCTACATAACACGATTCATTCATTTTGAAACCAACTCACAATTTAATTTGAAATGCATCAAACAAAAACCCAAAAGAAGAAAATTCTCAAAAGCAAGTTTTTCATAGTTGTTTCACTCTCCAAAAGGATACAATACTTCCATCCCACTACTTAGTCTTTTCTTCAAGTTAAAATTCTAGCAAGCCATAATTATTTGCATAACAATTCAATAATCATATAGTTATGCTATAAAACATAGAAACTCCTAATCAAGTGCTCTAATCATATAGTTTTATCATTCAAATGCAGTATAAACCAAAAGATAATGCGGCAATTTAGCGAATAAATACCAGGTCCAGGCAGCGCAAGAGGCTTTTTCACCTCTGAATTCACAGCCAAATCCCTCCCTTTCGCCGCCACATTCTCCGGTACCTTCCCCGTCGTCGTTTCGAACCCGACACCCAGAAAGCTCGAAGCGAACTTACCGGGCGAGCTCCGGCGGTAAAAACCGGGCGAAGACTCCTCAGAGAATTCCAACTCTCCGTCCCCAGCCGTACTCGAAGGCGACGCCGCTGGCGAGGTCCCAAGAAGAGAGTCGGCCGGGTTGTAGCTCCCAACCTGCACGAGGTCCCCGGCGACCTGCCTCCGGTACGCAGAATCCGGAACCGGTACGGCGGCCGTGCGGGAGGATACGTCGGACAGGTGACGTGCGGGAGGGATCATGACTGGACATAGCGAATTGGCGGCCGGAGAGTCTGCACCGCCGGCGGGTGGACCGGACTGGGTTCGGCCGGGTGGAAGGGGCTGAGTCGGGTGAGGGTTTGGGGTGAAAAAGCCGACGTGGCGGACCTTGGGGTCGCTGACGGTTCGGGAGGCACGATGCGCGTCCATGGAGCGTGATCGTCAGTCGATAGGATTTGGTGAGAGTATATAAGAAGGTTTGGGATTGGATTCCACCATGGATGAATGGTTTAGGTTTTTCAGTGGAATTGGGCTTCCATAAAGGGTATTGATTCAGATAGTGATAGTTGCTGAGATGATGAGGGAGACGACCGAGTCGAGATGAACCCAAAAGCTATATACCTATGCTACGTGTATGTTTGAAAGTCAAAAACGACACCGTAATGTATGTCGTCCAGCATGACTGACTCAACTTAATTGGGAAAAAGAAGGGAAAAAAAAAACAAGTAAATTGGAAAATTTGGTCATACAAAAAAAAAAAAAAAAGATTGAAAAATTAGGTCATATACGCGCTATGTTTCTCAGAAATTATAGTACTGAGGCCTAGTAATTCATGTATGTACTCGTTACGTTTGGGTTGATACAATTATAATATCCATTTGATAATTTATGTATTTATGTTATACTTGGGTTGACACAATTATAACATTATCGATAATTTTTATTCTAAACACAAAATGACATATTACACGTGTAATGAGATACCATGTATAATCTGTTTTAATAAATGTGTTATATATCTAATTATAACTCATTTGACACAATTACTCAATATTGATACGATGATTAGTATCTAACATGAGTATGTATTAATTAATTAAAGTAAACACATGTAAATATACAGAGAATTAATCAAAATTATATTTAAAATATAAAAATATTCATAATTGTATTATATATACATATAGTGTCACATTGACATGAAAGTGACCAATTTAATTAAACATATAGGTTGATTCGAAATTTATATGTTCATTCAATCCAAAATTGATGTAAAAATTAAATAAGTCATCCTATTTTTTGTATCATTTTTAAGTTATATTATCATGTTGTGTAAAATATTATCCGTCCTAATAACACATGGCATTTTCTACACATTTTTTAAAAGAAAATTTGATTTTATATGGTAAAATTTCAAATAAAAAAAATTTTAGATTTTGAACTTTTTTCTTGAAGTAGTATTTAGAGAAATACTACTTCTTACCCATTGATCAGATGAGGCACTTGAGGTAACCCATAGAGTTATTTAATATAATCTAACTATTTACCTCATATAACTTGATTAGTTATCCGGACTACCTTTAAAAAAAAAATAATTTTGAAGAAAAATAATGCTTTTCGAAATATTTTTTTTTGAAAAAATAGTATTTTAAATAAACTTTTAAAAAATTAATTTTTTAAGAGAAATTTACACCCAATAATTGTTTTTATGCCTTAGATTTCAAAAACTCTTATTTTTATTTTTATTTCAAAAATATCGATCTTATTTTTATTTTTATTTCAAAAACATCGATTTTTAGGTTTACATTTCTTGTATAAATATGTGTTATACATTTATAATATAAATATATGTAGCATACTCACTTATATTTATTGGAGCAAACTGGCATCATATTTATAAAAATTAGGGTAAAAAAAATACCGTATTTATGAAATTGAAGTGAACCAATACTACATTTGCTCCCCCTCCCCTTAAAAAAAGGCACATGAACTAAATTTTAAATGTAAGAGATAAATGACTATGCTTAGCAAAAGTTAGTGGGTGTAGGATACTTTGCCCTTGAGTAAATATTATTTTTATGAAAGTATCTTTACTTGTAGATGTCTCGTAAGGAAAAAAATTAGAAAATTAGATTTTAAAAATAATGAATTGAAATGTTATCCCTTCCGTAGTGGATGTTTACTCTAGTTTAACTTAAAATTTAAAATAAATAGTAAATGAGCCTTTTAAAATTCTTATTCCATTAAATTCTACTCCTTAAAAAAAAGAGCTTGTGGATTTTATATATTACTACCATTCGATGCAAAATTGTACCTTTAATAATTCTCGATAAAACGCTAGTACGTTATATGTAAACTTAGCATGAAGTTGTTTACTGGATATAACAATGTCATTTATTCCAAAGAATGATTCTTGGGATATAAGAGAAAATTGCGGCTAAAATTCCTTTTCTTAGGGATAATTTATAATTAAATACTAAATCTTCTTTTTTTTGGACTGCAAAAGTCCCTTCCATCCAACTTTTTTGGCAACTATCTATTTTCTCCATTAGATACCACCTCACGAGACATATGTCACCCTTTGAGATTATTCGCATTTATCAGAAAACACAATAAAAGAAATAAATATTTGGAAAATTAAAATAAATAAATAAATTATATAAATAAAAAAAAAGTGAAGAAATGAGTAAAGCTAAAAACCTAAAATGCTCTCCATCTCTCTCTCTCTCCCCCTCTTGATTGCTAGAAAAACTCTGCAATACTGAAGAAAGAAGCCCTAAATCGTGTGCATAAATATTGGGGAAATTTAGATCTATTGAGGTAACTTTTTAGGAATAGAATTTTACAAGTGCAGGTAGTGGTGAGGACCACACGGACTAACGAAAACTCAAGGAGGAGATTCAAGTTGTGCATGAAGTTTCGGGTGAGTAATTTTAGAATATTCCCTGTGTGTTTCTTTTTTAAATTAGAAATAAATGTAATCAAGTGAATTGTCTCTCAAGCTCATGGTAGTTGTGGGTTTTTCCATCGAGTTGATCCTAAAATGTGCGAGAGGACAAAGAAAGTGTTCCCATAGCTACTATGGAGAATGCATGACTTAGAAGTAGAGCATTCTTCGTATTATGAAGGTGATGGATAAAGTTACAATACTGCTTGTGGTAGTTCATGGATAAGAGGAGAACTTTCATGTGTTATTGAAAGTATTCCTAAACATAATTAAGAAGTTAAAAGTAAATATATGGGAAAGATTGGGGAAAATTGTATTATTTTTTTACTTGTAATGGCTATTGTTATCTAATTAACTTAAGGTGTTGATGAACTAATTTAGTTTGTTAGTTAATATAAATCAAATGTATGTAGCAATTTGTTGACTTTGTTACAAAACTGATTTGCAGCAGTTAATGGCATATTAATGTAATGGTTATTTTGTCATTGCAAGACTAATATTCTATTTTATTTTGTCATAAGCTAAGCTGAGTTGTTTGTTAATACCCTTATGATTGAACTTTGAATATTATCATGAGAGTATGACACAATATAAAGAATGATATATTAACTAGGATCGCAAATAGCAAACTACCAAACTAATATATAGGTTGCCAATCTAGTAGGTATTTTTTTTTTTTACCTATGGGTAGGTATTTTTTTTTTGGCCATTGGATCACTATCTAATGGTGATCCAATGGCTAAAATGAAGTGCATAAAAAGACGTGCATCATTAATGTTCTTTCTCTCTCTTACTTTTTACAATAAAAAAATGTGCATGCTAAATTTTCATTGGTCAAATTGATACTTATGCATAGGTAAAAAAAAAAAAATACCTACTGGATTGGTACCCATATATATATATATATAATACTAGAATGACCATTTATATTGATTTCATGTATCAAAATAATTACATAATGAAAGTATATTATAAGATGCCACAATAAGCACAAAGTTTTACCTATCATTGCCAAAAGCTACTTATGTGCATCTCAAAGGACAAAAGCTACCACTAAAAACCATGTGAATCTCAAATAGGTACAAAAGATACTACTAAAAGCCATTATGTGCATCTCGAAAAACTAATGCATATCATAACAATATATCATCAATACATTTCATAAATTTCTCAATATTAGTCTTCAAATATAATAATCATTCTAAATAGCTTCTACTTTAGTTCATATTTGGTTGTATTGTTGTACTAAACTGTGCAGTAGTGGCGTGTCTAGTATTCTACTTTTGTAGTCTTACCCTTCTCTTTATAGTTTCCTGTGTTGGGTCTTCTTTAGGTGGACAACCATTCCTCTTTTAAGCAGGAATCTGCAAAAATCTAACATTTAGTTAGCTTAATAGCTTAAATAGTTAATCATAAACTCAAACTAATGTGATAAATTTTTACCTCTACAAATATTTTATTTTCATTTGTTGACCAAAAATTCGTTCTTTGTTTGCAATTGCTGTAATGGGTCACTTAGCTTATTTTCTTGAGTTTGGTTGCAGCAACAGGTAGTTCTTTGAACTCTCTTTTCCTTAATATTTTTGTTCTACTATGTTAAGATTATGTCCAAAAAGTGTTTAATATTTATGAATATTCATTGAATATTTTTGATATTTAATAAAGGATATTTTTTGCATAGTATTTGTGATAATGTATTAATTATTGGTATAATAATAAATGTCAAAAGGTTTCATGATTTATTTATTAGATAAATATTCTAATAAGGTTTTTATTAAAATTAAGATATATTTTTTCTAACTAAATCAAATAAGTTTGTTCACAACAAATAAGAGGAGCTGAATACTTCTCTTAAATCGTGTTGCAAGACTTTGCACACTTATAATATATTTTAATCTATATTGGTATTATCATGTGTTACGTTTAGATATATATATATGTAAAATAACTGCAAGTGCATGAGTCGTAATCAAGTAATAAAGTGATAAATATAGAGTTATCGATTCCATAAGGAATTGTGTATTAAATTATCATTAATTAACAGAATTATTGTGATCTAACTTTATCTAGGCAACCAAACTAAATGAATTTATAAGTTAAATAAATAAAAATATAAATATAAATACAAAAATAAAATATGAAAATGTTATGCACAAATGTAGTAGGAGATTAAATTCACCTGACCATCAACTATACCTTTTGATCACCAATTTCATCCTAATTAATTATTTCTGGTTTATAAGTCAAGAACCCAAAGATATTTATAAGCCAATAATCCAAAAATATTTCTATTCCCTTTCTCGAGTACCGAGTGAAATCACTCCTAAATCTTGATTCCAATATCTCTTCGAACCTAGATATTAAGAATTCATTATATTCAATGGTTATTTGTTCATAGCTTCAAAGGAATCATATTTTCTCTCAAACTCTACAAGTCTTAGGTTATACTATCCTAGAGTTGTTTCTAAAATTCCCTTTTTCAAGTACCAAATTCTAGAAATTAAATCATCCAACTAGTAGCTAATTAGTTGAGAAGCATTAAGCATGGAATAACATAAATAAATTCAAAGAACAATATCAAAGAATATATTAGAAATCAATACATAGAATTAAGGTTTAAGTTACATCATTCCCCAAGTATATGATAATTAATTTAACATAGGAGAATCCAATACTAATCTCAACAAAAATTTCATATATCCAAACATATTCAAAAATCAAGCACAATACAAAACTTTAAATAAGATTAAGATGAGAAAGAGGATGAGAAAAACAATTTTGTAGAGGTAGAACTTCAAGCTTCAATTCTTCAAGTAACTCTCTCAGGCTTCCTTTCCAAATTTTAGCTCCAAAGCTATCCTCTCTCTATGAATTTAGAGCTCTCAAGTGTGTGTTTCTTCTCCAATTCTCCATACTTAAAATGGAGGCTTAAGGATATATTTAAAGAACTCTAAGATGACCTAAACTGGGTGGAATGTCAACTATCTAACCAGATGGAATAAATAGTTCAGATTGGCTTTAAAAACTCGCTAAAAATACGCTTTTGGACATTGTGTAGAGCTATGGCACTCCCTAGCAAGCCACGACATTCTAGCATCTGGAACTCAATTTTGCAAGTAGTGCTACGGTGCTACTATTACAGTACCGTGGCGCCCTCAGCTCTAGAACTCAGCAGGATAACTTTTCTTCTCGAGGGCGCAATTTCTTCATTTTTGCTCCGTTGTGCCTGATTTTTATTGTGTTGCATTCTTATCGGACTCAAATTTCATTCCAAATAGTTTAAATATCCATATTTGTCAGCAATTTGTATTAATTCTCATTTATTCATAAGAACTATAAAAGTAAAGTAAAAACACATCAGGCCAACATAAATGATTGAGAACTTACAATTATTTAGGTTGAATGATACTTGATTTATAAGTGAATTAATCACTCATCACCATATGTAAAAGGTCTTAGTGTATAAACATTGAGCATAGACCATATGAAATATATTCATATAATAAGTATCGTAGACAAGAACATATTTTTCCAAACTAGATGATTAATGCATGTCTTTCTTAATCTTGAAATAAGTGATAAACTCATGTTTATAACTTGTATTATTTGAGATATTAAAATGTACAGATCAAGAAATTGATAATCTAAACATTGACATTTTGGTAATATATTATTATGGACATTAGGAACATATACTTATAGATATGGAATCTACAATTCTTTTATATAAAGAAGTGAATACTGCCTTAAGGAGGAGCTACAAGAGCTTAGATGATATAAATTAGCTAAGTAATTAATAAAATTGGATATTTTATTAATTGAAGATTTTCTATAAGTTTGGTCATCTATTGAATATAGTCTTGTATTAAGGAATTGAAAGATATAATTGAAAGGGTCAATACGGTAATTATACCTAGTACAAATTATCTGTATTCATGTGGAAATACACGTCCACATGTTAATTATCTAATAGATATAATTTTAATTATAAATTATCTTATAATATTTATTTAATTTAAGAGTGTA
>JXTB01000116.1:234451-246700 GCA_002914805.1 Parasponia andersonii
CATATTTCTATAACTATATTTAGAAAAGATTAATTGCAATATACTAAATTAGGAAATAATTAAAACTCTTTTAATTAATCCTAATTAATTAGAAACTTATAACTCATATAATGTTTCTAATTTATCTAGTTTGTATATCTAATTATAATTAAATAATTCTAATAATTAAATAAAGATCATATCCAAATTTAATTGTAATAGAAATCTAATCAATATTAAATTTTTATAATTAATTAAAACTATTTAATTATAAAAGGATATAACTTTCTAATTAATTAATCATATTAATTAATTAATTAATTAATCTCATTAATTAGTTGTCTAATTAATCTCATTAATCAGTAGAGTCACTAATCAAATTAGTTATCTCTAACCATATTCTAATTACTATAATTAGAATAGCTACTAGACAAATAGTTGTTACAATTAACTATTGAATATTAATCAATTTAAATTCAAATCTTTTCTATCCTAATTAATCTCATTAATTACAAATTAGAATAATCTATAGATAGTAATTATTTAGATTTAATCTGATTAGATTTTAGTTTCGAATTTAAATTCAAAACTATATCCTAATTTAAATTAAAGTTAATTACTGAATTTAAATTATTCAAATTTAAACTATCATGATTTAAGGATAATTATCGAATCATATTTAATCACATTAAATATCATATTAATTTGAATATATGTTATCTATTTAAATTCAAAATTTAAATAGAAATAGATAGGAAATCTTATCTAATTTCAAAAATTAGTAGATATCATATTCAAATTCAAGTTAACTATTAGATTTCTCAAGATAATATCTAATCATGTCTAATCTTATTAAATATCTAAATTAATTTTAATTGTCATTATCTATTTGAATATAAAATTTAAGTAATAAAGATAAATTGGAAATTTTATCTAATTTCAAAAATTAGTAGATATCCTATTTAAATTTAAATTAATTACTAGATAATATCCTAATTGTCAAAAAAATTTAAATTTTCATTATCCATTTAAATTTAAAATTTAAAGATAATATAGGAAATCTTATCTATTTCAAAAATAGTAAAAATCCTATTTAAATTTAAATTAATTATTAGATAATATCCTGTTTATTTAATTAATTCAAATTTAATATAATCCTAAAGTAAATCAAATTTAAAATAAGATAATTTAAAAATAGATAACTATCTATTTTCATTTGAATAGTTTCATATTTTTAAAAAATTTGAATTCAAATTAAACAATTATCTAAATAATTAACTAATTAATTAATTTAGAAATTAGTGGTGGTGGCGAAAATACCTCCACGTCGGCCTATGGGTCGTCATCACCCAAGAAAGGCGGCGAGAGGCAGAGCAATGGATAGTAAAGTGGTAGGGCTGTCTAGTTACAGCGCACGACAAGGCTTTGCCATTGGCGTGCGTTGGCCACGCGCATGGCCTGCTGGCTGTATAGGCGAGCCGCGCATTGACCACTTACAGGCACAGCATGCCACGCGCTGGCGTAGCAGAGGCCACGCCATAGTCACACACATTGGGTGTGGTGGCCGCATGCAAGGCGTGCTAGCTGAGCATGGGTCACGCCAATGCCCTGCTGGTCGCGCATGAGTGACGCGTAGGTATAGCGCAAGGCTGTACGCTGTCGGGCCGTGTGCTGTAGCCATGCATGCAAGCTGCTAAAGGCAGCCTGCTCGTAGGCTACGCACGTCTGTGGCTATGTTGGACGTGCGTAGGGCTAGAGCTAGTCGAATTTTTTTTTTAAAATGTTGAAAAAATTAAAACAATATCAAAAAATCTGAAAAAAATTCAGTTTTTCAAACCTTTTGACACATGTTTCTAACTCTATTAGCCATAAAATTCAAGAACACCCAAACTTAAATTTGTTATAATCACAATCCATAAGTTTTCTTACCATACAAAAATTAATAGTATACGTAATTAAATATCATTTATCACTATGAATCATTTGGCTATTATAAACAAAAAATTATTCAAACTCAATCACATAAACTAGATCATACAACTAGATCAAAATTATGCTATATATATGAATCTGGGCTTTGATACCAATTGATGGTATTTGGACCTGACACTTAGGAAAAATCATACATGCATACAAAACTATGGAAAAACACATGATCACATCATGAATGCAACGGAAAAATTAGCAAATTTAGGTTTTAAAATTTTTACATAAAAACAATTTTCATAATCATAGAACATGCATATATTGTATACAGGATCATATATAACATAAATCGAATCTAGATGCATAAATTCTAGAGATGAGATTAGGGTTTATCTCTTGTAGCGTGCTCCATCTTGATCTCTTTGTTAATAGTGATCAAATCTCTAATCCTAGATCTTCTTGTCTATGCTCCGACTCTTAGTTGATGAGGGGAGTGGGCACCAAGTTGAATCATTTGTTGGAGAACAATCAATAATACCTTCTTGATTTTTTGGAATACTGGGACGTAAGATGAGATTGTGAGATTGTAGGAAATATTTTCTCCCCTCTTTTAGCCTAAGGTGGCCGAATTCTTTTTCTCTCTTTGTGCCTTATGCGTGTGACACTGTGTGTTATTATGCAGTTTTATCTCTCATGTATCTTATATATATGAGGCCAAAAATTGCTAATCCTAGTCCAATTAGGATTGGGCTTGTTCTCCAATTTGGCTTTGAGTGTATTTTTATAAATATGTCCAACTCATGAAACTTATTTATAAAAATACTCACTTCTGTGTAGAATCATTATTTTACATAGTTTTATGAAATTAATTTCACAAATACCTTTAACCAATTAATGAGCTTTGTTGAGTTAGACAAGGGACATAATGGATCCAAATAATCTAAACTCTAATAGTATAATAAATACATAATAACTCTTATTATGGTATTTATATAAATAATATTAGTAAAAGAAACACTCCACTAAAGGCCCAATACTGTACTCTTACATTAAATGTCATATCTTTCATAGAGATTTAATCAACTAGTCTTGATTAACTGATCCATCTAGCATATTCTATACCACATATAAAATCTCAACACAATGCCATAGTTAGATATGTGAAATTACCGTAATACCCCTCTAATAGATATTTACCTTTAAATTATCATCTTTCTATCAAGAAATAATATTGTCGATAATTTTGTTCCCAATGACCATTTAGACAAAATTATCAACCAATTCACAAAGTGAATACTAAGATCTTAGATTTAATTATTCCATGAATCTTGAAAAACCTTAACGTGGCATTAATTTATATTACCCTCAACTATTTGGTGTTCCCATCGATTCATAAGGCATAATCTCCAATATATCAGAGTTTGCCTCTAATTTCATATAAGCTAGTCTTTTAATAAATCAAAAGGCTATAACCCATGAGAACAAATCTAGTCAAATATCAAGGATTAAGATCTACTTACTAAGAACTAGTTTGTGGTAATATAAGAATTGAGTTACGACACTCCAACTCTTTATATTACCTAGTTTAGTTCAATATACATAACTTATTTATATTGTACTAGTGTTTCTATCAAAAGTCAAACACTTTAATGATTTGAGACACATCATGCTCGTTGAGATAGATAAACACTACAATCTTTAGTAAATAAAGTATTCCATCTTTATTTACAGATTGTGAACCAATTAATTTAGACTTAGATAAAGAAACACGTCTCTCTATAATTAACACTTAATTATATTTGTTTCTTTATATACAAAAAAAAGTCAGAAAATCTTTTTCAAATAAATAAACTATACAATTAAGATAGTTTAATCTAGCAAATATCATAATTACATATAAGAAAAAAATATTTATATTGAAAAGGTAAAATTAAAAATCTGTTTTTTATGGCAAATATTCCAACAGGAAGAACTATGGGGTTCAGGTCTTGGGTAGCCTGGTGGAGGGGATTGGTTATCTGGTTCAGTTGTTGGGTTCTCCAGTTGTGGGGTATTCTCTAGTTATATATCAAATAATGCACTCAAAAACAGTATATGACTGCTGACTTTGGGCTTATGATGCCTCGGTAAGGACATTCAATGTAATCACTTTAATTTCCTTAACATCTGTATCCTCGTATATGCATCTTTTTGGTCTTAGATCATATTTAATGGCATCACTGCCCTCTCGCCATTCTGATTCCGTTACCCTGTATGGCAGCACCAAATACACTTTTGCCTTCCTATACATATGCTTAACCAAGTCGTTAATCGTTTCTTTAACTTCCTTTTCACTGATTAACATTTTTCCAAGCTTTAAAGGTAACCCCTTCGGTCTGAAAAAAAAATAAAAACCCAAATAGCATCTTGTACTGCAAATACAAAGCCATCTTTTTCAAATTAAATTTGTTGAAGTGTTCCATATTACATTCATCAAATTATGTAATACGCCCTCCTTCATACTTTATATTCCAAAATGGTGTGAAGAATTCTCCACCATGACTTAGTTTAACTGTGAATAACTCTGAATTCTTATCCGTCAGTTTAAAAGTAATAAATGTCAAGAACTCTCCATGCACTAAAGAATAAATTAAACAAATTAAATCCATCGTGGACAAGTTGCCAAATATTGTGAACAAATAAAAAAAATTCCATAAATATAGGTCAACCACCACATTAGCAATAAATTTTGTCTAGGTTCTCATTGTCCCACCAAACAGAAGATGTTGGTCCCATAATAGTAACACGAAATAGTGGTCCCCAAAAGAGATCAAAATGAGTCCAAACACATGGGTTCCAAACCCAAAAACACATTTATAAACAAATAATAAAAATCTAAAACCCCTTTAGAAACAAACATACAAAACCTATTCACAAAAATCCCGAATCCGCGTGACCCTCACACCCTAAACATTTGTAGAGACAACATACAATAAAAACCCCATAACCTAAAGAAATAATCACAAAAATACTTACCATGTTCATGTTGTCTCTTCATCCTCTCCACAGGAACTCGCCACTGTTGTAGAGAATTGTTTTTTTTTTTTTCCAGATACTTGCAAGAGATTTAGGGCTGGATTTTGGAGTACAGTCAAGAGAGAGAAAGTGGAGACAAAGATGACTTCTAAGGTTTTTACTTTACTCGTTTCTTCTTCTTTTAAAAATTTATTTGATTTATTTAGTTGTTTTAAATTTTCAAATATTTATTCCTTTTATTACGTTTTTTATATATGTAAATAATCTTAGAGAGCGACACATTCCCATGAGGTGGCATCTAACGAAAAAGAGATAGTTACCAATTGGAGAAGAGACTTTTACCATAAAGAGAAAAGATCAGGTATTTAACTATAAATTTTCTCTAAAAAAAGTGATTTTTGCCATAATTTTCTCAATTTTTAATACTATACATATAAATTATTATTATTTAATTAATGTATTAGAACTTAATAGGTATAAATTAATTACATTTATTAATTAAATGATGATGTTGACATTAAAATTTTGATATAAATTTTAAAGTACCTAACATTAATCTTATGGCGATTCTTAAATAAGATAAAATTACTACACATTCATCATATACTTATTTCTAGAATTAATTCTTATATTACTCACTAATTTAGTAGAAACCATATCATTAATATATTATATCTGTAGTAATTAATCACTAACATGTGGGTGATATTTTATTCTCAATCACGACGAAAGACTTGTTTGGCATTGGATATGTTCTTATAGTGTCAGTTGTATCTAAACGAGTTGATGGATGACACGAGACATTACATGACCCGTGTGCAAGAAATTCTTTTATCCTTTCGGGATCTAGACTCAGATGATTTCATATTTTCTTCCTCTTTAGGCTTTGGGACCTGGATTCCACAACCGTATTATCTTTACGGAGATATTTGTGCCATAGATATTAACATTTAGGGGCTGTCTTAATAAAGCCTTTATTAGGATGACCCCATGAATTTGTATAAAAGTTCGTTATGGACCACTAAGAAAAATGACCCATTGCTTCCCAGTTCTTGGTGACTAGCAAATATCTTACTTGTTTCCATCCAATTTGCTGAATCATTGTTCACTGGAATTATTTCCCAGGTTGTGTATCAAATTTTTTTTTTTTTTTTTTCATTCCTTAACCATAAAATGTTAAAAGAGCACTACCTAACACCACATATGTGACAAAATTACAAATAGCACTAACTTTGCTATGGAACCCGTTTTGTCATACTCAAACAATTTTGGGTATGAATTTTCCAACATTTCAGAAAAATGCAACAATCTTTTTTTTTTTTTTTTTTGGCAATGGAATTAAATAGCTTTGTCTGAAAGAGTCCCACCACTGCTTGGTGATGAGCTAAACCAATTGATGAGACACGTTCTAGACAGAGTCCAAAAACACTTGATAAGAATATAGATAAATGTTAACATGTGATAGTGAGACCACAGAGAATTTCCAGGGTCTGAAATTCTGAGGTCATGTCCCAAAATTTGATTCTGGTTTAAACTTTTTGTTTTCTGATCAAGTGAGTCCTACATGATAGTTAAAGTGAGCTTCCTTGTAGTAGCTTCATTTGCAGCCTATGCAGTTTCACACTTAAACGGCACCAATTTCAAAAGAGAAGAAAGCCCTACACTCAATCCTCTAGGTGCTTTTTAACGAACCTCTCTGTGGATTTTCTTTTCTTTCTTTTTCAGTTTTCCTGGAAAATAATGACAGTAGGGAGTTTGGTTTAGTTTTTGCTTTACGTGAAATGGCTTACAATTCAGAGAGAGAATTTTTTTTTAAAAAAAAAAAGGCATCTTGAGATTTCTTATGAGTTATTTATTTGGGGTGGCTTGAACTATAGATGACTCTTATGGAGTCAGAGAAAGTCGAAGAGAAGGAAGAGGAGCCTGCAGATTCTGATATTCCAGTACTCTCTCTCTCTCTCTATATATATATATATATATATATATATTTACATGTCTGGTATATATCTGAGCTCATCATGAATTTCAATTGCTGCAGGATGAAGATAAAGAGGCTAAGATGAAGAGCTGTAAAATGTTGAACAGTGGAACAGAAACAGAGATTTTAAGTGCTTTAACGAGGGAATTTGAGCAAAGGAAAGTGACCCTTGAATGGAAACTGCTTCAATTATATGATTTGAAAGAGAAGAAAGCATACAAAGCGAAGTTACAAAGGCGGCTAGAGGAAAAGTCAGCAGAGTTTGACATGCTTAACGCCACCAATGCTTCTCTGCAGGCTGAGAAAATGAACCTAAAAGAAGAAATCAAACAGGGTTTTTTGGTGAAGAAACAGCTGGAGAAGGCGAAGAAAGTGATAGCCGAAATGCAGAAAAAGATCGACGTCAATGCAAGGCGTGTTAGGGGACAGGTTATGATGATTGAAGAACGAGTTTTTGGATTTCAAGAAGACGACACCTCTGAAAGAGATGCCTTGATTGAACAGAAGCTCAAAGCTGGTAAAGATGTTGAGTTAGAAGTTGTTAAGATGAAGAGGATAAACAAAGAGCTGGAGTTAGAAAAGAGGGAGTTGGGAGTTAAGTTGGTTTCTACTCGAGCTAAAGTAGCTTCACGTTCCCACATGACTGAGGTAAATTTACATTTTCAATTGATACTATTTACTAGCTATACAATTATGATATGTCCCTTCTTTCATTACAAATTTAGAAATTTCCCTACTTGGGTTATGAGTTAAAGTACAATAGATTTTGCTGAGTGCATGGTATGTTTCTCACACTCCATTCAAAATGGTACTTAACAACAATCGCAACCTGTGTTAACAGAATTGCTCTGTTTTCTCTAAAATGAAATACATTTCTTTAGTACTCCTAAGTTTCAACCCTTTATATCAAGTCAAATTTACTGAAAACTACATGATTATTCAGATTCCTACATAACTACTTCACTCAATGAAACCTTCTATTACAGAGTAGAGTCATGTCCAAGATTGGAGATGAAATAAGTACTTTGAGAAGTGGCAATGAAGAACTATCAAGACAAATAGAAAAATTGCAGAAAGACAGGTTCGACATGGTGGAGGAACTCGTTTACCAGCGGTGGCTCCATAGTTGCTTGAGATTTGAGATCCAAAGCAATGATAAGCCACATAGAGAAACCTCCAAAAATAATCTCAGCAAGAGTCCATTCATGAATTCTGATGAGAAAACCAAGCCTTCAATTTCATATCATAGCTCAAACAGCAATGTTTCATCGAACAGTACTTCCTCAACTGATAGTGACCAAGTTGAGAGCTTTACCATTGGAAGCTCTTCAAGCAGCCAATACAGTACTAGGAAGAGTTTTTGTCTAATGCAAAAATTCAGGAACTGGGGAAGAAGAAGCAAAGATGACTCAAGTGTTGCTTCATCAGCCGAAAAAAGGAGGAACTCCATGAAGAGAACTGGCCTAATTCGAAGATTTTCGACATCAATGGTTCCTGAGAATTCATCAATGAGAAGAAACAAAGGAGAGAGTACACTCAACAGTCCAGTCAGGGAGAAAAAAGAACAGGAGTTTACTGCATCCTCCGAGAAGCCGAGTTATCCGCGAGTTAGGAGAGTTTCATTTAGTGATTTGGTTAAGAAAGATGATATGGAAAGTTCAGATATTGGAAGGGAGTTGAATCAAAAAACAGATGATGAGAGCTCTAGCAACAACTTAAGTTCAGATTTTGAGAGTAAGCGAAACTCAGAGGAGGAAAACTCAGAAATGAGCCTTGTTAATGCTGAAGATTCAAGTGACACAAGCCTAGAAAAAGCTAGCTCAAAGGAGGAGAGTTTTGATCAGGTTCATGTGGAAAACAAGGTTGAGAACAATATGATGAGTCTCTTTGCTGCAATATTATTGTTCTTGCTTTTCATTTTTCTTGCGTATTGCTTGCAGTATAAAAGATAGACTTTGCAAAGCTTTAATTATTAGATTATGTTAAAGTATGTGATGGTAGCAGTAATAAGGACAAGTATGTCCATTGGTAATTATACGAGTTAGATACAGAAAAGGCACTTGTTTTCTTGTTCTGTATGTATACTTAAATAATAGCTGATACAGATACACGGTTTTAAAAGGTTAAATAAAATTAATATCTTTGTAAATTTAGTAAACTGAACTTAGAAGTTTGATATGTTGATAATTCTCAGAATAAGACAAGTCGGTTACCTTCATCTTTTTCTAGTCTCTGATGTATAAATTATTCCCATATTTTGTTTGTGCTATAATTCTTTTGTTTTATATATCAGTACATTTCTTTGGTTTGGTAATATAAAACAACGAAATGCAACTTCAGATTGAGATCAAATGCGGGCAGGCATGTTGCACTTTGTTATATGTATCTGTATGTCTAAAATACGACGTGATGTTTTATCTTGCCGACAGTTCGTCAGAATTATTGTTGATATGACACGTTGTCAGACATCGGTTCTTTAGAGCACGACAAGTCGATTAAATAACAATAATACTACATACATTTATAACGACATGCCTTTTTTAAGTCTGCAACTCCAAACCTAGCATTGATTGATATGTTGTTTTAATACCATATTGAATTCAACAAAAAAAAAAAACCTCCAAAATTAATGCAAATATTCTCATGTTATATTTGACACATAACGTAGCAAAAACGTAAATTTGATACCAAATTTGAATCGTTATTCCAATGCACAATGCTATTTAGAATACAATTTTCAATCTTTTTTTTTTAAATTTTAAAATGAATTAATTTTGTAATTGGTTGAGTATTAAAAAATTGTTTAATTAAGTATTAAAAAGTGTATTAATAACTGATGGAACATTAGAAAATGCAAATTTAATATTTTAAATTATAACATGACATTATACTTGAGGTATATTTGAGACCAGGTAGAACTCATGTTAAACTTGACATAAGAAAGAGCATTGTTTTGGAAGAACTTTATGTTATATGCTAAATGATAAATTAGCTCAATGAAATAACATTAGATTGAAGAACCTTTAAGACTTAAGCACGTCAGTTATTTTCATTTTTGGCTCCTGAACTATAGGTCAGTCCCAATTTACCCCATAACCTTTGAATGTATGTTTCCCGTAACAAAATTAGTGTCTAAATTGGGTCACACTGAACTTTTAAATGTACGCTAACAAATCTTAACTACAATGACATCCCATTCCCCTCTTCTATGTAAAGGACAAACATACTTAAAAAAACAACGGAAGGCTACGTTCGGTAGGAGGAAAGAAGAGTAGGAATGATGGAGAATTTAGGAGAGAAGGAGAATATAAAGGGAGGAGACGAGAGTAATAATCTCTTGAATTATTTGGTAGAAATGATGAAGATTATTTATTTATAAAATTATTATATTATCTATTTTATCTTTTTAAAATTAATTTGCTTAATGGATAAATTTGTTAATTCATGTTTTTGTTTTTTTAATTTTCTCCAATCCTTCAAATTTGGGAGGATGAGTTTTGGTAGGCTGAGAGGTAGACTTTCTCCCTCTACTTCTCCTCTCTCTCCTACCAAACACAAGATTGTAGCTCTTTGTTCACTCTTCTCCCTCAACCTCTCTCCCTCCACTCCTCTAAAAATCCTTTTTATCAAATATTTATGACTATGTTTGATAAGAGGGAGGGAGAGTAGAAATGATTGAGAGTTTAGGAAAAAGGAGGAATGTGATAGAAAGAGAGGAGAGGAAGAATCTTACATATTGTTTGATAAGAAAAATAGAGAATGAGATGAATGGTGAATGTTTATTTATAAAATTATTATATTATTCTTTGCATTATTTTTCAAATAATTATTTCTAAAGTTAAATTGGTCAATTCAATTTTTATTTACCTTCATTCCTTTGCGATCTTCCCAACTTTAGAAGGATGCAATATGGTGGGCCTAGAAGGACTCTTCTCCCCTGCACATTCCTCTCCGATCCTTTCAACTTTAGAAGGATGCAGTATGGTGGGTCTAGAAGGAATCTTCTCCCCTGCACTTCTCTTCTCCCCCTACCATGCCCAAGAATTTTGTTCTCTCCCCACCTCTCTCCCTCCACTCCTCTCCATTCCTCCAAAAAACTACTTTGCCAAACATAGACGTGTCATCAAAATATCGAAACGACCCATTGTTTCAACTAAACAACAACAAACATCACATTGTAATCATCAGCACAAAGCTAAGCATGGAAATGAAAAGTATAGTCGTATATGGACATACGTTAGCAAACTAAATCACAAAACGCCATGTGGTTTAATTTCCAACGACTCAAAGTTCGGACAACGACAGTTGCTTTTCTAATTAAACGACAGCATAAATTTGCGAACGACATGTCCTCTTATCACTAAACGACATCAAGCTTTAAAAGAAACGACCAAGCGATCTCTCTCTCTCTCGTTAGAGAGAGAAACAACAAGAATCTCTCATCATCAGCATGAAAACCCGATCCAACGGCCAGAA
The DNA here is from genome assembly GCA_002914805.1 of Parasponia andersonii. NCBI lineage: Eukaryota > Viridiplantae > Streptophyta > Magnoliopsida > Rosales > Cannabaceae > Trema > Trema andersonii. The sequence continues at coordinate 245,826 of JXTB01000116.1, forward strand.
AACACTCCTGCACCAAAACCCAAATTACTTGCGAAGTACACACCACGAAATAAAATCTTGGGTGGTCCAGTCCCAGCTCCAGCAGAACAAGTCAAGTCGCCTCCTCCATAAAACTCTCCTTTTCTTTCCTCCACGTGTTTCTCTGCATGTCATCCCAAACTTCATCCCCTCTCCACGTACCTATCTCCTCCTTCAACCCCCACAACAAACACAACTCGCTCAGTCCATCTCTAACCCTAAACTAATTAAACCCCATCTCTCTCTCTCTCTCTCTCTCTCTTGTCTCTATCTCTATACACCATGGCCGACCGCCAAAACCAGACCCGACCGAACGACACCACCACAACCTCCTCCTTCCTACGTAGACTCCACGAGCACGCGCCCCACTCCACCCAGCTCATGGGGTTCCTCACCCTCATAGTCTCCGGCGCCATTCTCCTCCTCCTTACCGGGGCCACCGTCACCGTCACCGTCCTCGGGATCATCTTCTTCTCTCCCTTGATCATCTTATCGAGCCCGATATGGGTCCCTATTGGCGGCTTCCTCTTCGTTATCACCGCCGGCTTCTTGTCCCTTTGCGGCTTCGGTGTCGCCGCCGTGGCGGTGGCTTCGTGGATTTATAGGTACTATAGGGGACTCCACCCGCTCGGTTCGGACCGGGTCGACTACGCGCGAAGCCGGATATATGATACTGCTAGCCATGTCAAGGACTACGCCAGAGAGTACGGCGGGTATTTGCAGAGTAAGGCCAAGGATGCGGCTCCCGGAGCTTAATTAGGCAACCATTGTTGGACTTGGACCGGCAAGCTCGGTTTACTAGTATGGGAATTTGTCCAACCCGGTTTCTTTTTTTTTTTTTTTTTTTGGGATTTCAT
>JXTB01000116.1:248421-336831 GCA_002914805.1 Parasponia andersonii
TGTGAAACTAGCCTTTCAGTTTTATTATAAGCTAACTTAATTAAACAGAAATATCTTACATAGTTACTAGTTTCCAACACAGTAACTATCTCTTCACTAAACAGCATTCGAGTCTTAAAAATCATACCGAGCACTACTTAAGAGGGAAAAAGTAAGGAGTGAGCATTCATATGATCAGTAGGAATTCAATTACATTTTGGATGAATACAATTTCACAAACCTACATGATTAGTATCTTTAAATCCATTTATAAATCAAATTTATAAATCATTGATATCCAAAATAATCAAATATTCAAAACCAAATCCAAAACTACATCATTGTACATATCATACATCAACTGATGAATAAGTGAGCTCTTATCCTTCCATCACAGCTCTATAATACCTCTGTACTAGAAATACTCAGCATCTTGACACTACTTGTAGACGTATCAGATAAAACCTGCATAGAGGCCAAGGTTTCTCATCTAGTACTGTAGTAACTCACTAGCGATCTAAAATACTGCGATGTTATAATAGAATTCAAATGTGTGATCCTATAATACGTAGAACATGTAATAGTTCACCACAACCATACATCCAATAATCAAATCATGCTTTAAAAATCTAACTTAGCATTATTCTGGAATTTACTGTACATGGACAGCACACCACTGTTTATTCCATAATCACACTCTAAAAATATGTATAAAAATTCACACAATCCAATCCCAATATAATCTATCAATTTTTAACAATTAATTAAACTATCGTAAATCACGATTTTTCATAAATAAATTTTAATGCAATTAAAATCCAAAATAGATATAAAAATTAGGTAATTGTATCCTTACCTCGATATGGTAGTAATACCAAGTTAATGACGTTCGAAGTATCCCCCGTTAGTCACTCAGGTATTTGAACGGCAATTTCCGATTCCCGGTAAGTCTACTTGAAAAATGACTTTTTTATCGGAGCTTCAAATGGAGAAACGAAAGTCACCACTGAATTTAAAGCACCCAAAAAATACTAAATTAGATATATACTTTGTTAAAAACTGGTTCCGGCACGGGATCAGTCCATGACACATAAAATGATGAAATTTTGAGCCATGAAATTCCAATTTTCGTTCCACTTTGAAACATAGTGGTATTTTGTATCAAAATCTATCTCTCGATCTTATTGAGTCCAAATTCGAAATCAGAACTCAATTTCGAGGTCCCGGATGTTAATTAAGCTCAAAAATCCGAAAATTACATAAATACCACTTTTGTAAATATTTAGAAAAATATCTACTTTTTCTAATTAAAATTTACCGCACTTTCGGTTACCGTTTTTACTTCTACTAACTATAATTATTTATGATTTTTAACTCTCTTTTACCTCATACATTTATCTCAGGTAAGTAAATCACTTAATTAAAATAATTATATAAATATCACTTTTTACAAAATTGGTAAAACGGTAAAAGTGGTAAAAATCTTACCGGAGACGAATTTGACCGAGCAACCACTTGGAGGTGGTCAACGATGACAAGACGAGATGGCACGTGTTGGCGGTGATGATACACGACATCGAATGGCAGAGCTATCGCCAAAAAATCATGTTTGATATTGGAAATCAGGAGGAGTAAGAGGCCATCTTGACTGTAGTTCATTTTTTGTTAATGCTAGAAGTCTACTGTTGTGGTGTTTGGACTGTTTGGGGTTTTGTATTAGCATTGAACCAAGATTACTACTTTCTATTTTGTCTATAAACTTATGTATGCCATTTTGGGATTTAACTTGTTGTTATAGATGATGATGGTGCTTGGACTTATATTTGATTTTCTCGTTTTTCAATTATTATTCGGTCTATGTTTAATGGTGTATACGAACTGTGGGAGAAGTTCACGGGATGAAATTCCAAATACTTTATCAAAATGGACTGTTTAAAAAACTAAAACTTTTTAGACACTTTTCAAATAAATCATGAAATTTCCCATCTTTGTGAAATTCCCCTTCTGCTACTGGCCCAGATTTTGGGTCGTGACAATAAACATATGCTCTTCGTGTATATTATAAGCTATTTTTTTTATGGCGTGGTCTTGGATAAAATGAGACAACCGGCAATGGTGTGCCAACCCATCTAGATTTGCTATGTTTTTAAATATAAAATATANTCCATCTCTCGATCTTATTGAGTCCAAATTCAAAATCAGAACTCAGTTTCGAGGTCCCAAGTATTAATTAAGCTCAAAAATCCAAAAATTACATAAATACTACTTTTGTAAATATTTAGAAAAATATCTTCTTTTTCTAATTAAAATTTACTGCACTTTCGGTTACCTTTTTACTTCTACTAACTATAATTATTTATGATTTTTAACCCTCTTTTACCTCATACATTTATCTCAGGTAAGTAAATCACTTAATTAAAATAATTATATAAATATCACTTTTTACAAAATTGGTAAAACGGTAAAAGTGGTGAAAATCTTACCGGAGACGAATTTGACCGAGCAACCACTTGGAGGTGGTTGACGATGACGAGACGAGACGGCACGTGTTGGCGGTGATGACACACGACATCGAATGGCAGAGCTATCACCAAAAAATCATGTTTCAGGTGAGTTTTTCGGAGGTTTGTTGCGGCGGCGTCTGGCGGCGAAACGGTACGGGACCTGTGGTGATAGCTTCATCGGCTGATGGTCTTTCATGTGGGCCAGTGCGTGGGCTGAGGTGGGCAGTGGTGGCGCGTAGCTAACCAGACCAGCTCATTTTCTCTCTCTTCCAAGCCTTTCTTTGTGAGAATTGAGAGTTTTTGAGGGATTGTTATGCAATTTCTTGATATTATAGCCCTGATTATTTAATTCCAAATATTTTTGTTATTTTAATCCAAAAATCAATAATTACAGCAATGTCATCCCTCTCAAAATGTCCAAATTACACTTAAAACTTTTCAGTTTTTACAATATTAACTTGTTTTAGTGATTAATTATTGGTTTTATGTGCAAAAATTTTAAGAAGTTTCCAAGCTGTAAAGCATTTATATATTTATTTTTTTTAAATCTTGGAATTTCAATGCGTGAATGCAAATATATATGACATACTGCATATATAGTATGACATATAAGTCTAAATCAGCTCAAACATTATGAGCTTTCAGCCTTTCATCAAGTAACCGGCACTAGTGGGTGATCAAATGAGTACTCTAAACATTACACTATACATGGACATGTACGTAGGACCTTTCGGTAGGTTTAATTTACGGACTTTATAATCACGTGACGTTGTTAGCTCCCAGCTAATTAAAGAACCCCACATACTTTACACTAACTGTGGGTGCAAACCTCCAACTTAATTATAAATGAATTGTGATGCCAAAAATGAGTTCACCTATGGTACGTATGTGCAGTAGTAACTGTTTACTAAACATCTACGTCATGTTTATTCACTATAAAACGTGCTCTGTTTTTTTATTTAAAATCATTTTTGTTCTCTCGAAAAATAAGCAACATAATGATTGTATTTAAATCGATCCCAATATTAAACCTGTACAATTTATAAATCCACCAAAACAATTTATAAAACGATATAAATCCATATAATTCAAAAGTTCTCAAAGTTTTATAGCATATTCAATTATAATTAAAGAAACAATGGTTGAACATCTGTTTAAAACAACTGAAAACGATGCCGGAAATAGGTATGGAGAACGCAGCCAGTGCCTTTGCTGGAAAATACCAGAAAGAGAGAGGACCAAGAGAGATAAAATCAGATTACATGTATATATATATATATATATATATATATAGAAAGAGAGAGAGAGAGGGAGGGAGGTGGGGGGAGAAGGAGCAAGAGAGTATAGGAGCGAACGAGCTAGAGAAAGTCAAAGAGGAGTGAGAGATAAGCAAGAGTAATTTCAGAACTTAATAAAAACTATTATTAATGTTAATTATTTAATTGGGTGCTAATATTAAAACATGAAACTTAATAACTACAATCTACGTCAATTTTATTGTAGATCTATGAGGCTTCAAAATTCGCCCCATTTTGAGAGGGAAGTTCTAAATTTATCAACAATTAGACCATGTACATTCATAATTTTAATTGCAATTTTTTCTATAATAAAAATTACAAAAAGGGCCAATTAGACTATGTACATTCAAAGTGGCATGAATTTGGAAAAACGAGGCTTGTGACTAGTCTTATTTTGCATGTTACGGCTCGGGTTTTCAGCTTAGAACCCAAATTGGTTAATTATATATCTAACCTAGCTATTTCGGTACTAGGAATTTAGTGGAGAAATCTGTTTCTCCTTTCGAGGTCCTATTGGAAAATTGAATTTTTAAACCAAATCATCGAAAATTCAAAAATAATCCTTGACCTTCCAAATGACGTCATACGCTCTCAATAGCGATGTAGCGCTATCTAATCACTCCATTGAGATTGAGGTAGAGATTCGATTATTTGATCTTCAAATTGGTTTAATTTTAATTTCCATATATTTTGAATAAATATGGAATTTCATGAAATAATTCATAAAAATGTGATTTATTTATGTTTTGATCTCATTTGAGATATAAACTGTCTGAGAGGCATGTCATATTGGTTGACATATTATATACTGTTTTGAACTGTTTTCTGCAGGATATAAGATATTTGGGTTTTGATAAAAAATGACTGTTATAATGCCTTAATTTTTAGGAAATCTCAAACGATTTGAGAACTCAGTTTTGAGGACTAAAAGTGGTTTGATTAAAGAATACTTCATGGTTATTTTGAGATTTTGTGGAAATGATGCATATCTTTATTTTGTCATTCATATAGCATTGGCTTACATTCACACACTTACGATGCCCTATATTGGGTGATCAGTCTTACGACGCTTATTTAGGTAGCTTGGACTAACGAGTGATCCACTAAGATACTTCGGACATCATGATTAAGATACTTCGGACATCATGATTACATACATGGTTATATGTTTGTTAGCTTGAATAGAAATATATTGGTTTTGGTGAATGATTTACAATGGTTTGGAATATTTGAACTATTAGACTGCGATTTCTACTTGAATTTTATGTATTGTTTTAAGTGGACTACTAACCATACAGGATTTTCAACGTGAGTATATTTCTTATATATAAAAACTTGTAATCGAATCTCTACTGAGCATTCACGTGCTCACCTCCTACTTCCACCCATTTTCAGGTATTGATTTATTTTAGAGTAATTGTCTTAGTGATTTGACAAGCTTGTTTGGCTTTTATATATCATTTCCTACCTCTTCTTTGGTTGGTCTCTACTCCGTATTATCGTTACTTTTATTGTTAAATTTATTTAGCCAATAGTAGCATATTTATTAAGTAGATGTGTGAAGATGATTTTGCTAATTAAATTGAGTACCTTGAAATATATATGATTTTACGTAAATTATTTGGACATTGCAATTAAGGTTTTAATTTGACTTATTTTATTAAAGTTTATGAATTTACAAATGTTTCTAAACTAATTAATTAGATTTTTATCTAAACTTTAAGTGAAGAATTTTCCTTGAAAAATTAAAACAAATGAAAAGTTTTTTGATTGTGAAATTTGCTTACTTTTGAGAATTAAAGTATAAAACTTCAAGTACTCGATTTTCTGAAAATTTGAAATAAAAAAACACTATTTACCACTGTTTCAACATAAAATTTACTAAAAATTATAACTTTGGATTTACGGTCGTGACACTTAAATAGTAAGAATCGGCTAGCAACACCTAGGAAAGGGGGGAAAATATGAATTGCTTACACCGTATTAAGGAAATATGAACATGATATATATATATTAAATAACTAAGGTTTGTTTTTTTTTTCCCCTCTTTTGAAAGAGAAAATAATTATTTGTATTGTATATATTAGAAATAGGAAACATAAGTTGTCGTGGGACATGGACGTAGTGGGTGTCTATAATTTTTATTAAAAAACACAAACACACACATATATATATATATATATATATATATATATATATATATATGAAATAGATTAGTTAATTACACGAGCAGATTCTTGGAAAGGTATCGCGAGGGCAAGAAGGGAAAAAAAATGCTCCGACCAAAACAATATTGAAAGAAATAAATGAAAAAAAACAAAAATCATTTCTTTTTACTTTCTTTTTTCTTTTATCTGTCATGTTATCTTGATCAAAATTTTTATATTATTTTTTGAGAAGAAAAAATGGATGAAAAACATGGAAAAAGAGAACATGAGAAAATTAGTAGGTAATTATCCAAAAGATAATAAATAAATACATGAACTTAAACTTTTTATAAAAAAAAAAAAAAACAAAGTTAGTTAAACTGATTTAATAATAGCATAGGTTCCACATTTGTTGTTGATTTCCTTTGTTATACAACAAATAAGGATATACAGAGTAAAAAAAGGTATTTTTGGAATATAATAAATGTACATATAAATAAATAAGATGATAAAATAATTCTGTTGTGATGTAAAAGGAAACTGAACGTAATAGTCAAATTTTTTTATGAATTTAGAACTTCTTTTTCCAAATCCTTATTTAAGCCCTCAATTTGAAAACTAAATTCCTCGAATTTTTAAAATTAGAAAACAACCCTACTTTCTTAAAAATTTTGTAATTTAATCAGACTTAAAAATTCAAATTCACAACTTTATTACCTCAATTTTGAGGTTTTTACAGTTGCACAAAATGTACTCCTAAGGCTCCAATTTTATGGTGGATTTCTTTGAAAATATAGAATTTAGGAGTTTGTGCTCCAATATTTTCCTTAAAAGACCGAGACATAACAGATGAGAGGCTATATGACCAGGCAGCACAACTTCTGATTCAAAGTCTGAAAGTGAGTTTTTTGTGACTACAAGAATTAGTCACCACTCAAAAATAAAATAAAAAATCACTAACAATTGTTGTGTGATTACGATGTTACTAGATTATTGTACATACAATTGGGAAAAAAAGCGACTAATTTTTTTTTTCTTTAGTCAAAATCAATTTCATAACAATATATAAATGGCCGTGATTAATTAAAAATACATTAGTGACAAGTGTAACAAATCTTACCTTAGTAAAAAAAAAAAAAAAAGTACATTTCGTTCAAGAATTAAGAACTAAGTTTTGCAAATTTAATTAGTATATTTATAATTGCTTCTGCTCACAGTACAGTTACGTTACATGCTACAGGCCCACAGTAGAGCTACTTAGCACTCCACAAATAGTTATGGAAAAAACTGGTCCATAATTTTATTTCATGGAATTAAAGTGTTCTTCATGTTCATATGTGAACTATAACTACCCAAAAAAGGTGGATTTCATCTTCCTCACAACACCGTAATTATCATTCCACATTTACAGCACCATACTAATCCGACCTCTCTAAAGATGACGATGACTAGTACGAGCTCTGGTGTTGGTGTCGATGACGATTCGACGACGGCGACGAGGACTACCACTAAAGACACTGACACATCTTTTAGTAAACAATACTTGGGTTTCGATCTTTAATTGATTCATCTCCAACATTCTCTAAGGATAGATTCAATAATGGTTTTGGTCGTGCAATTTCATTTGAATTTCAATTTTATGTATATTATAGATTTTTGTGCATTAGTATATTAATTTTATATTCATATGATATATTTCTTCTAAAACCGGTATATTTTGGTATTTTTTTCGGATTAATTTGACCATTATTAAATAGTTTTGGAAAACGGACATTTTCAAAGAGTACTACAAGAAATATCCTTTTTTACATCATTTTTGAGAAATTATCGTTCCTTAAACCTATTCCATAAATGTCCATATTTTAGTACGTCCATGTTTTATATCGGTATATCAATTTTTGTGTATTAGTGTATAAATTCCATAGTAATATATTTATTTTATATTAAATTTATTAAGATATAAGTTTTTTTTTTCATAAACTGATATAAATATGCAAAAATTTATTCTTTTTAGTTGTATTTAATAAACTCGGCTATTTTGCAAACTTTTTTTTTTTTAAGTATAAAATCGGCCATTTATTAATAGTTTTTGAAAAAGAGCATTTATTAACATGAACATAAAATTCGGCCATTTGACCGAGGAGTTTGTTTATATATCAAAATGGCAGAATTTGAGTTAAATATCCTAAGAATGGTCGTAGGCGGGACAACCAAAGTCCGCCTAACTACAACTGCAGTGTCAAGTCATCTCCCTCTAACCTAACGCTGTAACAAGCATCTATATAATTACATTTACTAATCCCTAATGTGAATGAATGGAAGGAAATATGATTATGTTTAGTAATCTCTAATGTGAACGTGAATGAATGGAAGGAAATATGGTTATGTTTAGTAATCTCTAACGTGAACCAATGGAAAGGGAACGAAGGAGAAATGAAATTGACGAGAATAAAAAACAATGAAAAGAAAGATTATGATTTTTTTTATGTGTGATTAATTAAATATGTAAACACGTGAAAAAAATTAATTTCACTTTCTCTTTCCTCTCCATTACTAGTCGAGGAGTAAATGTAAAAACCCAGAATTTTCGAGGGTAATTTGGATTATTTACTAATTTTCTGGATATAATATTGTGGGGATTAATTTACAAAAGTTTTGTGCAGAGGGACTAAATTATAAATTTTGGGGGACTTATGTGTAATTTTTGAAAAATTGCACAGCCCATTCAAAATAGGCCACGTGGCCTGTTCACTCACTTCTCTCTCTCTCTTCTCCCCCGATTTCTCTCTCCTCTCTCTGCGTCTCTCGGCCGCGCCACCGCCAGAAGCCGCTGAGCCGCCGCTGGCCACCGTCCGCCCACGCCACCAACCGGCGAAGGTCCTCCGTGCCACGCCGAAGCTCCGCTGCCTATCACTTGTCACCGGCGACGATTCCGGCCACCGTTCGACCCCCAACCGGTCCCGTTGGATTCGTCTCGTCTCAAGGATCATCAAGGTATATATATCTCAACCCCATTTTGTTCGGATTGAAAGTTGATATTTTTGGGCATTTCGAGTTTATGGGTGTTGTTTTTGATCCGACCGTTGGATTGTGTTTTAGAGTTCATTTTTGGAATGTACTCGAAAAATGGAGAAGTTTGATATATATATATATATATATATATATATATATATATTGTGCTGTTTGGTGATCGGCACAAAAATTGAGATCGAACGGTCGAGATTTTGTCTCGTTTTACGTGCCAGCGGTTCGGTGTGGGCCCAGAATAGAATTGGACAAATTATATGTCTAACCTAGCTATTTTGGATGCTTGGAATTCAGTGAAGAAGTCCGTTTGCAAAATTGAAGCTCCGGTGAGAAGTTGACGTTTCGCAAGAGGACGATTGAGGGCTTGGAATTGGTTCCTGACCCTCCGAGCAATCGGCAACGACACCTTGAGGACTCAATAGCGTGGTAAAACTATTTCGGTGAGGTAGGGGTTTAGTTACCTTCGTTTTATATCGTTTTTGAGTTAAAACTTATTTTCTGCAGCATATAAAAACAAGTGTATTTTTAATGATTTGAATTATATGTGATGGAATCTGGTTGTACGATATATACTGTACTATTCCAGGAATTTGCTGTGTGCATGTTATTTTGGGTATATAAAAAATAAGGCCGTTATACTGCTCATTTTTCTATAAAACCCTATTATGCATGTTTTACTGAAAAACCAGAGTACAGTAGTTTTTATACTTCAGTTCTGGATTGCACGTATCATAGGATCATACATGAGCACCGTGTTAGTATCATGGTTTTACAATGTGGCGCTGCGTGCCCCACCGTCAGTGAAAGTCTGTAAACTCGTGCAAGGTTTGTTCTTCTGATTACCTCCCCATTTGGCAAACATAGGCAATTCGGTTGCCTCTCCAGGTTTGGTAGGCGACACACGGGTGTCCCCTCCGAGTATGGGCTTAGGTGTCAGGCAGACTGTTAGGCATACTTAGTGCCATTATCCTTGGTTTCCACATATGAGAGGATGAGAGCTCATGGGTATGGGTTGATTTATGTCATGTACATATGAATTGATGGTTTTGATTACACTATTTTATATATATGGGCTCCCGGTTCGGATTATATATATATATGTGTGGGTATGTTTTGGATTTGAACTAATCATGCAGGAGTTTTCTATCACTGAACTGTTTTTTCTTCGAGGTAACTATTTTCCTACTGGGCATTGTATGCTCACCCCCCTTCTTCCTTTCCTTAGGTAGTGTTTAGTGCGATCTTGGAAATCAGGAGGAGTAAGAGGCTATCTTGACTGTAGTTCATTTCTTGGTAATGCTAGAAGTCTACTGTTGTGGTGTTTGGACTGCTTGGGGTTTTGTATTAGCATTGAACCAAGATTACTACTTTCTATTTCGTCTGTAAACTTATATATGCCATTTTGGGATTTAACTTGTTGTTGTAGATGATAATGATGCTTAGACTTCTATTTAATTTTCCCGTTTTTCAATTATTATTCAGTCTATATTTAATGGTGTATACGAACTGCGGGAGAGGTTTACAGGATGAAATTCCAAATACTTTATCAAAATGGACTGTTTACAAAACTAAAACTTTTTAGACACTTTTCAAATAAATCATGGAATTTCCCATCTTTGTGAAATTCTCCTTCTGCCACTAGCCCGGGTTTGGGGTCATGACAGAAATTGTGGTATCAGAGCTTTGAGTTTAATAGCTCGGACGTATCGCCATTACACCAGACTGAAGTTATTTTATGATAAGCATGCATCATTATCTCACTAATAGCTTGGCATATTGTTTCAAACTAGTAAGGATGCCTCCTAGAAGAGTTCTGAGGCACCAGCCGGGTGCTGAACCTCTTTAACGTCCAGATTTCTCTAATCTAATCGAGGTAATGCAGCATGCATTTGCCCAGATGAGCAACCCAGACTATTAGCCTACAACTCTGAGGGCATATCAGCTGGATCAGTCAGATTACCTCCAGATTCATGCGCCTCCAGCTAGGGTAGTTTGATGGGTGACCAGATCCTCTCACGGCAATTGCTTGATTGCATGAGATGGAGAGGCATTTTCGGTCCCTTGGTGCTTCAGTAGAGTTTTGGGCAATCTTTGCCATTACCCGTTTGTCCAGGAGTGCCATTCGTTGGTAGGAGACTGTGGAGCGGATGCAGGATGTTGTGGGTCTTACTTGGGAAGGCTTTGAGCGGATTTTCACGGCTCAGTATGCCAATGAGGATCAACAAGATGAGATTATGAATCGGTTTGAGACTTTGGTCCAAGGTAACAGAACGGTAAATGAGTACCTGATAGAGTTCACTGAGTTGGCAAGCGTTGCCCTTGACCCAAGTACGAGTGAGAAGTCCCGAGTTACAAAGTTCAGGAGTCGTCTGAATCGGAACATTTTCAACAGGATTGATATTCAGATTTTCCATACTCTTCCTGAGATTGTAGTGGCTGCCCAGCAGGCAGAGGCCATCGAAGAAAGTTTGGATTCCAGGAGGAACCAGAGGAGAGGAAATGACAAGAAAGCCACCAGAAGGAACCAGGGGCAGTAGTCAGCCCAGGGTACTCTGAGTAGTGGAAGCTCGAACAGCAGTGATTCTTTTGGGAGTGGCAGAGGTAGTCCTTATGGGGGATGTTTTGTTTGTGGCTAGGCGAGTCACCGGAAGAAAGAGTGTCCTACTCGCATGTAGAAATCTCCTCTTTCTCAACTGCAGGAGAGCCAGTTAGGTTCTGTTCCTTATCAAAACACTCAGATAAGGCCGTAACAGTCACAGGGTGCTTCGCAAACTTTTACTTCCCCTCAGCCTTATCAGCATTAGTACCGCACTCAGGGTTACGCTCAGAACTTTCAGACTCCTCAGGCCTCAGAGAGTCAGGGTGGGCGTGGTTATGGCAGTAGTGGCCTAGGATCCAGCAGTAGCCAACCTAGTTAGGGGAGAGGTAACAAAGGGAAAGGAAAGGTGATTGGCCAAGCCTATGCTTTTACTGGAGCTGACAACACTCAGGATCACACTAGTCGAGGTGTTGTTGACGGTATGATCCTTATTTCACACTCTTGGGCACATGTTTTGTTTGATACCGATGCATCTCATTCATTCATATCCTTGTTATTTGCTCAACTGTTGGGGTTAGAATTTTTTGATTTGGATTATGTATTGACGTTGGGTATACTTTTGGGAGGAGTAGCTGATGTGTCTAATGTGTGTAAGTCTTGTCAGGTTATGATTGGTGATAGGAAGCTTCTTGCTGATTTGATTGTGTTGCTGATGGGACAATATGACGTAATACTCGGTATGAATTGGTTGTCGAAATATCGAGCAGTTGTGGACTGTCGTACGAAGCAGGTGACTCTTTTTCCTAGTGATGGATATCCTATTGTCTATCAGGCTGGGATGAGTCTGTTGAAGTCTAGTCCTGTTCTAAAGGCATGCATGTGTGGAAGAAAGAAACTTGAGTGTTATGGGAACTTGTTTGTCCTGGATGGTGAGGTAAGAACAGACGATCAAGACCCATAGATTCCAGTGGTGTGTGAGTATTCGGAGGTATTTCCTGAAGACTTACCGAGGTTACCACCAGATAGGGAGATCGAGTTCTGTATTAAACTAGTTCCTAGAGCTCAACCAGTTTCTATTCCAGCCTATCGCATGGCACCTACTGAGATGGAAGAATTAAGAGAATAGTTGGACGATTTGCTTTCCAAGGGCTTTATTCGTAGTAGCACTTCTCTTTGGGGTGCACCTATTTTATTTGCGAAGAAAGCTGATAGTTCGTTGAGACTTTGTATGGATTACCGGAAGTTGAACCAGTTGACAGTGAAGAACAAGTATCCTTTGCCAAGGATAGATAAGTTGTTTGATCAACTCAGTGGTTCAAGATTCTTTTCTAAGATTGACTTGAGATCCGGTTATCATCAGTTGAAGATAAGAGAGGATAATATAACTAAGACAGTATTTAGAACTCGATATAGTCATTTTAAATTTCTAGTCATGCCATTTGATTTAACGAATGCTCCCGCAGCTTTTATGGATCTCATGAATCGGATTTTCAGGCAGTTTTTGGATTGTTTTGTGGTTGTGTTCATCGATGACATCTTGGTGTATTCCAAGACTTGAGAAGAGCATAAGATCTTGAGAGATCATCAGTTGTATGCCAAGAAATCGAAGTGTGACTTTTGGATGTCAGAAGTGAAGTTCTTGAGTCATGTGATTTCTCACAGAGGTATTTCAGTCGATTCCACTAAGATCTAAGCTATCCTGGAGTAGGAAAAACCGAGAAATATGACAGAGGTACGTAGTTTCCTTGGATTAGTAGGCTATTACCATCGTTTTGTGCAAGATTTCTCGAGAAGCTTTTGTCAAGTTGAAGTAGGGTTTAACCACCGCACATGTTCTTACTGTTCCTGATAATAACAAGCCTCTGATGCTTCGAAGACAGGTTTGGGATGTGTCTTGATGCAGAATGGTCGAGTTGTGGCTTATGCTTCTCATTAGTTGAAGCTGCATGAAAGGAATTATCCCACCCATGATCTGGAACTTGCAGTAGTGATCTTTGCATTGAAGATTTGGCGATGTTACTTGTATAGTGTGAAGTTTGACATATTCTCCGATCATAAGAGTTTGAAGTATCTCTTTACTCAGAAGGATTTGAACTTGAGATAACGAAGATGGGTTGAGTATATGGAGGATTATGACTTCGACCTATAGTATTATCCTGGTAAAGCCAATATTGTAGCTGATGCACTTAGTAGGAAGCCTCATAGTGCACTAGCTGCACTAGTATTCGAAGACTGGAAGAACTCAGTTGCGATTGGTGATTACAACTTGCAGTACTTCGAGAATGAAGGTGTTGCTTACTTGAGCAACACTGTAATTTCACCATCTCTTTTCCAGACTGTTCAGCAAAGTCAGTGGCAAGACAAGGAGTTGAAGACAACCTGGAACGGACTTCAGAATGGTGAACAATAAGATGGTTGGAGCACTAACAGAGAAGGGTTCTTGCTTTTCAATAGGAAGTTGGCTATAGTTGATGACTCTAATCTTCGAGAAACTATTCTAATAGAGGCTCACAAATCAAGGTTCATAGTACATCCGGGTAGTATTAAGATGTATCGGGACTTGAAACGACAGTATTGGTGGAAAGGAATGAAGAAGTATGTAGCTACTTTTGTGGCTAAGTGTTTGACTTGTTAGCGAGTCAAGGCTGAACACCAGAGACCAGTTGGATTACTTCAGTCGTTACCCATTCAGGAGTGGAAGTGGGACAAGATCACATTGGACTTTATGACCAGTTTGTCGAAGACCTTGAGGAAGAACGACGCAGTTTGAGTGATAGTCGATCGGTTGATGAAGAGTGCTCACTTTATACCGATCCGACCAGTGTGGGTGTGGCTCCATATGAGGTGTTATATGGGAGGCCGTGTAGATCGCCTTTGTATTGGGCAAAACCAGAAGAGCATGTTACTCTCGGACCTGAGTTGATTGAAGAGACTACTGAGAAGATCAAGGGTATCCAAGAGAGGCTCAAAAAGATTCAAAGTCGTCAGAAGAGTTATGCTGACCCGAAGAGGTGTGAGGAAGAGTTCGATACTGTTGATTCTGTATGCTTGAAAGTGACTCCAAAGCGTGGTGTGACAAGATTTGGAGTTAAGGGTAAGCTTGCTCCGAGTTATATTGGTCGCTTTGAGATCACTGAGAGAATTGGACCAGTGGCGTATTGCTTGAATCTACCTGCACAGTTGGGTAAAGTGCATAATGTGTTTCACGTGTCAATATTGAGAAAGTACATGCCGGACTCATCTCATGTTATCCAGTACATGCATGTACTGATCCAATAAGATGTATCCTATGAAGAGTAACCTGTTCGCTTGTTGGCTAGAGAGTTGAAGGTTCTTCACAATAGAGAGATACCACTTGTCAAGGTACTTTGAGAACATCATAAAGAAGACGAGGCTACTTGAGAACTCGAGATAGAGATGCACGAGAAGTACTCTCATTTATTTAACTTTCAGTTAGAAGTTGTATTGTGATATAAACCTTGACTTGTATTTTGAATTTCGTGACGAAATTCTTATAAGGAGAGGAGAATGTAAAAACCCGGAATTTTTGAGGGAAATTTGGACATTTTACCAATTTTCTGGATATAATATTAAGGGGATTAATTTGCAAAACTTTTGTGCAGAGGGACTAAATTGTAAATTTTGGGGACTAGATTGATAGAGAATTGAAATTTTGGGGACTTATGTGTAATTTTTGAAAAATTGCACAGTCATTTCAAAACAGGCCACATAGCCTGTTCATCACTTCTCTCTATCTCTTCTCTCTCTTCTCCCATGATTTCTCTCTCCTCTCTCTACGTCTCTCGGCCGCGCCACCGTCAGAAGCCGCTGAGCCGCGGCTGGCCATCATCCGCCTGCGCTACCGACTGACGAAGGTCCCCCGTGCCACGCCGAAGCTCCGTCGCCTGCATCACTGAAAATCTCCAAAGAGGCCGAATCGGTTCTTTCGTCACCGGTGATGATTCCGGCCACCGTTTGACCCCCAACCGATCCCGTTGGATTTGTCTCATCTCAAGGATCATCAATGTATATATATCTCAACCCCATTTTGTCCGGATTAAAAGTTGCCATTTTTGGGCATTTTGAGTTTATGGATGTTATTTTTGATCTGACTGTTGGATTGTGTTTTAGAGCTCATTTTTGGAATGTACTCAGAAAATGGAGAAGTTTTATATATATATATATATATATATATATATATATATATATATATATATAGTGTTGTTTGGTGATCAGCCTAAAAATCGAGATCGGACGGTCGAGATTTTGTCTCGTTTTGCATGTCACCAGTCTGGTGTGGGCTCGGACCAAAATTAGATAAATTATAGGTCTAACCTAGCTATTTTGGGTGCTAAGAATTCAGTGAAGAGGTCCGTTTGCGAAATTGAAGCTCCGGTGAGAATTTGACGTTTCGCAAGAGGACGATCAAGGGCTTGAAATTGGTTCACGACCCTCCGGGTGATCATCAATGACACCTTGAAGGACTCAATAGCGTGATATCGCTATTCCAGTGAGGTAGGGGTTTAGTTACCTTCGTTTTATACTGTTTTTGAGTTAAAACTTATTTTCTGCAGCATATAAGAACAAGTGTATTTTTAATGATTTGAATTATATATGATGGAATCTGGTTGTACGATATATACTGTACTGCTCTGGGAATTTACTGTGTATAGGTTATTTTGAGTATATCAAAAATAGGGCCGTTATGCTGCCCGTTTTTCTATAAAACCCTATTATGCATGTTTTACTGAAAAACTAAAGTACAATAGTTTTTACACTTCAGTTCTGGATTGCACGTGTTATAGGATCATACATGAGTACCGTGTTAGCATCGTGGGTTTTAAAGTGTAGCACTGCATGCCCCACCATTGGTGAAAGTCCGTAAACTCGCACGGGATTTGTTCTTCTGATTACCTCCCCATTTGGCAAGCGTAGGCAATTCAGTTGCCCCTCCAGGTTTGGTAAGCGACACACGGGTGTCTCCTCCGGATATGGGCTTAGGTGTCAGGCAGGCTGTTAGGCATACTTAGTGCTATCATCCTGGATTTCCATAGATGAGAAGATGAGAGCTCATGGGTGTGGGTTGATTTGTGTTATATGCATATGGATTGATGGTTTTGATTACACTGTTTTATATATATGCGCTCCCGGTTTGGATTATATATATATATATATGTGTGTCGGTATGTTTTAGATTTGAACTAACCATGCAGGAGTTTTCTATCACTGAACTGTTTTTCTTTGAGATAACTATTTTCCTACTGGGCATTGTATGCTCACTCCCCCTTCTTCCCTTCCTCAGGTAGTGTTCAGTGCGATTTTGGAAATCAGGAGGAGTAAGAGGCCATCTTGACTGTAGTTCATTTCTTGGTAATGCTAGAAGTCTACTGTTGTGGTGTTTGGACTGTTTGGGGTTTTGTATTAGCATTAAACCAAGATTACTACTTTCTATTTTGTCTGTAAACTTATGTATGCCATTTTGGGATTTAACTTGTTGTTGTAGAAGATGATGATGCTTGGACTTATATTTGATTTTACCATTTTTCAATTATTATTTGGTCTATATTTAATGGTGTATACGAACTGTGGGAGAGGTTCACAGGATGAAATTCCAAATACTTTATCAAAATGGACTGTTTAAAAAACTATAACTTTTTAGACACTTTTCAAATAAATCATAGAATTTCTCATCTTTGTGAAATTTTCCTTCTGCCACTGACCCGAATTTTAGGTCGTGACAATAAACATATGCTCTTCGCGTATATTATAAGTTATTTTTTTTATGGCGTGGTCTTGGATAAAATGAGACAACCGGCAATGGTGTGCCAACCCATCTAGATTTGCTATGTTTTTAAATATAAAATATACTTTGTTTATTTATTTATTTATTAAACCTTAGTGTGGAGGGATTTGAATTTTCTTTTTTAAATAGGATGATTTTAACCATTTAACTCTTAGAGTGTGATTACTATTACTAATATGACTAAACTTACGATATAAAAACAATTTTTTTTTTAAAGAGTTACTGTTTAATGATTCTTTTAAATAATTGTTAATAAAAACTAGTAGTTCATGTAGGCTGGTTCGATCAAGTTGGTCGGAGGACTTGTCTTATGTGTGTTAGCCCATGGCCATCTTGGCAAAAGGCGACGTGTTAGATTAGGTTGCCCACATTTTCATCTCTACCCCTAAAAATATTTTATTTTTTATTTGTGTATCATTCAAAATTATGTATATTTGGGCTTGCTCTCTACAAAAAGTTATTTAAGCAGCTTTTATGAAAACAACTCCAATATAATAAATTTTTTTTCCTCTTCTTCGGTGAATTCAATACTTGTTAGTGATTACGGACTCTTTATAGATTCAAAGGGCCCAACACCGTTGTTACCATCAAAATTTCAAGTTTTTGTCGGAGCTAGCTTGATGACTTTTCCGGATTTCCCTAGTCTTTTTTTTTTTTTTTAAATGCGGTAAATATGTAGCAGAGCAATATTTTTATGAAATAAAAACATAAATCAATAATCGAAATGTTCTTATATATTGTTAGAGTGTAATAATTAATATCATTGGGAGTTGAAAAGCTAAAAGTCCTATATACATTGGAAATTACCTAAAAGAGAGTAATTTGGTTTTTATAGAAGTGTGGCATGCGCAAGTGCATGCTACTAGTATGCAACACTTTGTTGTATGTTAGAGGTAGTACACAAAAATCCTTATAGCAAACTTCAATTGAGTAGGGGCAAAATACACTTTAAACTACTATTTTCGTCCTAAACGAAGAAAATTAAATAATTATACATCATCTCTCTTGTATTTTGTTTTTCTTTGTAAACCAAAATAGACTAATTTATTCCCTTAAAAAAAAAAAAAAAAAAAAAGAGTAACGAACTTTATGAAAAAGTTTCCTTTTCCTTTTTCCTATACGACGGGACTTCATGGTTCTAATTGGAATTGGAATGGGATAAATAAATAAATAAATAAAGTGAATAAGTGGGCTAGCTTCCATAAATAGTTACTCCCGTTGATATTGAAAGTCTCGAGATATAAAATTATTTATGTCGGGTTTCTTCTTTAAAATCAATATGTCGCATAGAAATTCAATATGAAGAGGTGTATGAAAAAGTGCAAGCGTAGCGGAGGATGCACACAAATAGAAACAGCAGCATCCAAATTCATGTCCGTTGTTAACGACGATCTTTTACCATCTCCTACTGCTGGTGGCGGTGGGGTTTATCCAGATTTTTTTTAGAGTTTTTCCTTTCATAAGGTCGTCGTTCGGCGATTTGTTATTGGTTGAGGGAAGTTAGCGAGATTACACTATATTTTGCAATCCGCTTACTAGACGGTTTGTCCAACTCCCCAGGGCTCCTGTTCCCTGAAGCAGCAAGGATGCGAATCCAAGTGCCATCTTTTCTTCAGAGACCGGACATTAATGGAGCCAATCAATTTTCCAGTTCCCCAAGGAGGGCCTATTTAATTGGCTTTCGACAGCCGTTGGATGCAGCAACGGAATTATATACTGACCGTTCGGTTAGGTTATGATGATGAGTTTCGAGGAATTGCGGCCTTTGATTCGGACCGTTGCCGTTTTATTAGCTTGCCCCGAGAATTTGGCCTAAATTTGCGGATTAGGAGCGAGAGGGCACGCCTTGGATGGTTCCGGGGCTGGCAGATCTATCTATGAAAATCTTTGTGTTTGCCAATACAGGATTGGTTATAAAAGTCTAGACTACTGTGAAACCCTTTTCCAATTTCCAAACGTAAGGGACCTAGAGAATTTACGCCTCTTCACTCTGGTGCATCCTTGGTGGCCCACTACAATTCCTGACCTCCCATCTATTTAGAGCTCGCTCCCCCTCAAGTTTCCTGTTCATCTATTTAAGTTTTCAGTCTGAACTCTTAGGTTTCTTATCATCTATTTAAGTTTTTAGAGCTCCCTGAAGTTTCTTGTTTAAATATGGTCACTTGTTTTATTTTCCTTGATGTTTGCTTATATTTTCAAAGTTAAGTTCTTAGCTTGCATATCAAAGTTTCTACATTTTTTGTCTAAAGTTGTGCAAAAGTTAAATACTTTAGTTTTTCTTTGTTTTGTTTTTATGGAAATTATTAGCCTTTCTTTAATTATCCTTTGGGTTTGACAAATAGATATATTGTTTCACCTTATTTGAACAATCTTTAAATCCAACATCTTGTTGCATATCACTCTTGCTTCTTCGTTGATTCTTTTTCAACTTGTGGTTTTGCTTAATGACAATGAATTGTTAAACTCTTGTGATTCTATATGATACCTTCTGCCTTGTACCGTTTGTTTGTTGTGCGGTCTAAAATTCTATATGTTGGTCAATACTAAAAAGAAAAAAGTTGACCAAATAAACGTGTCAGGTCACATGAATAAGATTAAGTGCGACCTCCACCGCATAAGTTAGTGCGACTTCCTTCGAAAGAGTTAAGTACAACCTCCACCACATAAGTTAGTGCGACCTCCTCCGAAAGAGTTAAGTGCGACTAGAATGAAAAGGAAACTAGACTAAGCTTCGTCAAACGGGTAACCTACAAAGAAAGGAAAACAAAAGTTTCTCTTTAAAGATCGACCAATCATCTCATTTAAGTTATTACCTAGTTACATTGTTAGTCGAATTGTATTTTCTGTTTATGCAATTACCTATTCTCACAATTGGGAAACATTGAGCTATCCTCACCTATATAAAGGGAGTTCAATGTTTTAGTGGGAAATTCTTTTTGATCTTTGATCTTTTATCTTTTAGATCTTTTGGGAACTTTCTAGACTCTTACTTCTTCTTTCCGGACAACACATTGTAATTTTGAGCTCTTGAAATTCTCCAGAAAATAGTAAAAAAACAGTAGACGTAGGCTCATCTTTTTTGGGGCTGAACCACTATAAAATCATTATTTTTTTGTTTGCTTTGATTAATTAACTTTTTTCACACACAAGCCACATTTTGCAATTTTTTCAAACTTATTGTTGACAAAACCTCCGTCAACAATTGGCGCTAGAATGAGAGCTATTCCGGCAGAAAAGTTTGACCATTCCGCTTCTTTCAATGATGGCAAACACCAGAAACACTACCAGAAACACCAGAACTAGCCAAAATCATCCCCAAAGTACCGCTACTGCACAAGAAAATCTTGTTTAGGATCAGCCTGCCGTGACCGCACCAGAAAATATTGTTCAGAGACAGGATCGCATGGAGGAAGCACTGGTGAACCTTCAGCAAATTACAAGTCAGATTAATGACTCTCTACGATGACTTGCTGAGGGACAGATACTAACTCCACCATAGCACGAACGTCCTAGAGAACGTCCTGCTCAACAACCTGAGAGAGGAATTCAGATCTTGGAAACAGGGAACTGCGACCAACCTAAAGCCCGACAGGAGTGTCGAGGTGATTGCATCTCCAAGGGAAAAGGCAAGGTCACAGACTTGCCTCTGGTATCTGGTACTGAAAGTTCGAGCACTGATCGTGGACAACCTTCCCGGAGAGCAACCATCAATCATGATTATCTAGACAACGAGAAAAAACGTCAATCGAGGAGTGTCTTTATTGAAAGTATCAGTAGGGAATCTCGACAGAATCCTACAGACCTGAGACAACATCTGAATCAGCGACGTAGTCAGGAGCAATCCACATCGCATAACAACGACCAAGGTCGATCTCATCGCACTGTTTCATTGGAATCCCTAAGGTCACAGCAGACCCTACCTAACCAACCCGCCTTATATTTTGATAATGATCAGAGGCCACTCCTACCACCAGTAAGAGAGAATGTTCTCCCTCTGAACGTCGATGTTCATAATCTGAGGATTGCTTTAAATGCACTTGCTGGTTGGGACGATGAGCTCACTGATGGGTATCATCAATTGCCATTCAGCGAGGAGGTTCGAACTGCCGTCTTACCTGCTAGATTTAAACTTCCCACTATAAACACTTTTAATGGGAAAACTGATCCACAGGACCATATGGATCACTTCAGCGACCTGATGGAACTTCATCGTGTTGATGATCTCGCACGTTGTAGATGCTGTGCTGTAACTCTTATAGAAGCGGCGAAGAAGTGGTTCTGAGGACTCAAGTCTGGTTCAATCTCGTCCTGACAACAGCTTCAGACTGTATTCTTGAGACAATTCCAGGCCGCAAAGAATTTTACTGTTCCACTGGTAAGTCTGTCTATTATTCGGCAAGGCCCGAAGGAAACTCTACGATCTTACCTAAATCATTTTACCTCAGAGTTGGCAAAGGTCAATAACCCACCTGAGGGAGGAGTTTTAACTCTAATGATGGCTAGGGTACGACCATAAACTAAACTCTGGGAAGAGTTACTAGAGCGAGAATGCAGAATCCTTGAAGACTTCTATCGAAGAGTTGGTCGATATCTAAGGGTGGAATCTTCATGCGAAAACCTTCATAAGACGACAAAGGAAGGAGGAAAGGATGCTGCCAACGATGCGACCACAAATGACAACAATAATGATAAGAAGTCGAAAAAAATGAGTAATGAACAATCGACTGAAAAGTAGCCCAAACAGAAAAACAGGAGATTCCAAGAGCTCCCATGAGGTTCAATAATTATATTGAATTGAACGCACCCATCGATTATATATATACGGTCACAAACTAACAGGAGCAGTATCGTCAATTGGAACCGATGAAAAAAGATAGAGCGAGGCGCGACCCCAACAAGTTTTGTCGGTATCACAATAACATTGGACACGATACCAATAACTGCTTTGCCCTGAAAGATGAGATCGAAAGATTGATTAAAGAAGAACGGCTGTGGTAGTACTCTAAACAGAATAATGAAAGGCGAGAAGAAAACCGACAGCGATCTCTAGAAACTCAGTGTGAGGTGTGAACTATTTTCAGAGGACCGCACGTTGGTGGAGATTCCAAGAGAGTGCAGGATAGGTATGCACGAGAAGCTCGGCAGCAGCCGTTGTTGACCAACGTCATGCACCTTGAACAGTGATCACGAAAGCTTCAGCGAGTACCAGATATGGATATTTCCTTCGCTGAACAAGACGTCCATTATCCACATATAATGTGTTGGTCATAAAGATCAATTGTGGAAGCACGCAGTTATGGCGAGTATTGGTCGATAACAGAACTGCTGTTGACATCCTGTACTACGACGCCTTTAAGAAGATGGGATTGAGTGAAAGCGACATAAAGCCTGCTGTCACCCCACTGTATGGATTTACTGGTAACAGCATAATGCCCAGGGGCATGATTGAGTTAATGGTCAACGTTGGAACCTATCCTAGGGTTTCGACAGTAATGACTCAATTCTTAGTTGTGGATTGCCCCTTTGCATTTAATGCTATATTAGGAAGACCGACACTGAAGGAACTTCAAGCAGTAACATCGATCTGTCATCTCGCTATGAAATTCTCGACTCAACAAGGAGTAGGCGAGGTGCGTGGCAACCAATATGATGCGAGGACTTATTATAATAACTCAATAAAGCTCGTAACAAAAGATATGACACCTCGCACAATGATAGTCTAACTACAAGGAGAAGCATCAGAAGTGTCAGGCAAAGCATCATGTGGAATGGCAATCGATGACCTCGACCCTCGAAAAGTTTTTTGGTGAGGTCAAAACTGGACCTATAGAAGACTTGGAAGATTTGCCAATCGATAGGTCTTCGAAGGTTCTTAAAATCAGAGCGTAACTTCAAGAACTCGTGCGAGCTTCATTAATCGCTTTTCTGAAATCAAATTTGGATATCTTCGCATAGCAACATTCGGATATAGTGGGGATTGATCCGAATATCATGTATCACTGCCTTAATATAGATACGATGATCTACCTATGAGCAAGATCAAAGTAGTGCGCTGATGAGGATTGAGCTCGATCTTTTAGAAGAAAGGCACGAGCAGTCTCAGCTTCGGATCGCATCATATCAACAGCGTACGGCTTGATATTATAACTCTAAAGTTAGAACCCGATGGTTTGAAGTTGGTGACTTTGTTCTTCGGCAAGTCCTACCAAATAATAAAGAGCACGGTGTTGGTGTATTTGGACCCTCTTGGGAAAGACCGTATGTTATTGATGCTGTCATTCGACCTGGGATATATAAGTTAGCTCGAACAGGGGGACAAAAGATCGAGCATGCCTGGAACGCAGAACAACTTCGTCGCTATTATTAGTAAATCTTCATGTATTCGTCATTCATCAATAAAGATATCTACTTATTTGTCATTCGTTGGTCATCATTCATTGATCGTCATTCGTTGCTCATCATTTATTGATCGTCATTCGTTGATCATCATTCGTTAATCGTCATTCGTTGATTGTCATTCGTTATTCGTCATCATCAATAGGGGTGTCTCCTCATCGATCATTCGATTTGGTCCAACTTTTATAATTTTATGGTAATCTTCGAATACCATAAGACTCGGGGGGCAGTGGGATCAGAATATTATCTCCTACTTGCTTCCTAAGGGACTATGCAAAACGTCTATTTAGAGGGGTCGAAATTTTAGATCGCCGAAATATCTAAAATTCCTTAAAATCTTAGGATTTTCTCCTCGCTTCATGCCTTAGCATATCGTATTACATAATTTCCCTTCTCGAACAACAAAGTAACTAAGCAAAACGTTCATTTTTCGATGTGATATATTGCTATATTTACATTTTGCCATGGAACTTTTAAAAAATAGTATTGAGTTAGCATCACTCATACTTGCTGTTTTCTTAAGCGACCTAACCTATCCTAATACAACCATTTTAAATGTTGGATTCAAATCACAATAGCGTACAGATCAGTCACCTAGTGATTGACTACTTGGTTAAATTAATTATCTTCTTTATTATAACTTAGTGTTTTGATTATTTTTCAGGAATAAATGTCTAATAAAGAAAGCATTCACTCATTGATAAATGCTCGCACCTGTATGCAAGCAAAGAAATACAAATAAGAAGGGGACCAAGCCCGTATTGTTCTGAAGTAAAAAAATAAAAGAACTTAATTTTTATGTAGACGTGCTCGCTCCACCATCTCCAGCTTTGGTAGCTTCCACTTTCCTCCAGCTCTGGACAAGCTCGACCACATCTTCGCTGAGGATAAAAAAGTCGAAGTCCAGATGCTCGCAGAAGATGTTATATATAATGGTCGGTGAGGCGATGTCACTGGCTTTCTCTTCGAGCTCCTTGACTTCAGTAGCCTTGAACTCTTCAATAGCCTTATGAGCCACTTTTGTTGTCACCTCCTTTATGCGATTCGGATGCTCAGAGATAGTCTTTTCAAGCTCTTTAATTTTCTCCTCGAGCTTCTCCTTTTCGAGCTTTCCCTTGGCCAGATCCTCGCGTAGCTGTTGATTCTCCAGTTCGAAGGATTTTTTCTCTTCCTCGCGACCCTTCTCCGAGTCCTCGAATGCTTGAGTTATTTCTTCAACTTTTTCGGCTTTTTCAATACATTCGAGGACCAGTTCATACATCAGAACAGCAGCTGCAGTAGTATAAAAATATAACACATCAATACCAGAAAAGTGCGTTAAAGAGAGAAAATAGAAGATGCTTATATTCACCAACATCCTCATCGCAGAATCGAAGGCAACCTTGGCTGATTGTCGCTTCATCCTCTCCCAGCCATCTTCAAAAGTGAAGCAATTAATGAAGGCTGCGCTCATACCAGCCTTTTCTAGCAATTGGTTAAGGAGTGCAAAAAGCTCATTGTCTTTATCAACCTGGTTCGGTTCCGAAGAAGTGGTAGTCTCCTTGGATGGATCAGGATGGCTCACAGTTTGAGGCTAAGGAGGAGGCGAGCTTGTCGGGATATCCTCGAAGGCGACTTTTCGTTTCTTGGAAGTATCAACTTTCTCTTTCCCTTTTGACGTCAATGGAGGTGTACTCTTTAGCATCTTGGACTTTGCCATTGACCCCACAGTGGAAGGCGGTGCTCGTAGTCCGCTACCAATAACTATTTATGTACAGATGTGAGTCAGCATGCGAGGTGACATAATACGATGATAAGGTAAAAAGAAGGAAAAAATAATTACCTTCTTGCTGTTGAGAAACTGGTGGTGCTGAGACCTCTGGAGATGATGGTTCCGAGGTTGTAGAGGTGGCAGGTGCTTTTTGCTTCCTAGGTTTGGAAGACGAGGCACTCTTTTTCATCTGCTTCCTCGGCTTCTTCTTCTTCGAGCTCGAGGATCTGGTCGAACAGACGGTGGAATCTAGAAATACGGCTCCCCTTGGAAGCAGACTGCAAGCGATTAAGTTCTTAGAAGTCCTAAGTTTCTTCCAATCGAATTCTTCAATCGAAAGGTCTTTTATTATGTACACCCTTGCGAGCTGTTCTCTGGAAAGTCCAGGCTGTTCTCTATTTTCTGCGATGACATAAGAGTGCGATCAGAATAATATATTTATGCAGAAAAGGCGATAAACTGAAAGTTACCTACCAGGATTCTGAAAGAAGCCGTTATCTGTATAGTCAAAGTGGAAAAATAGATTTTTCCATTTTCCCATATTGTTACGAACCCTGTAAATAGTTTTTATTGCTTGGTTCGACCACTTGCTCGTATAAAAAAGCCGAAGTCTGTTGGGTTTGATTTCACTTGGTAAAACCAAGCGTACTCTTAAGGAGTGGGGGTTTCTAAGCCTTGTTTATGGTATAGTATGTACAGACCTACCATATATCTATAAGTGTTTGGAGTTAGTTGAAAAGGAACGACTCTGTAATAATCAACAATTGATTTTATGTAAGGATAAAGTGGGAGGTAGACACCACATTTGAGAACTGCTTCGGAGAATGAGGCAATTCCGCGAGATGGTGTATGTGGTCGATTGAACTCCATGGGAAGGCGAAGAGGGATAGCGATCTTGTAGTTGCACACGATCTTACTGAGCCTGTTCGTGGTGCAGCTCGTCCTTATATTAGTACATAACCAGTCACCCTGTATATATTGATAACCCATTGCGAAGGCAGGGCATCTCTGATATGCCGGGGCCATTGGTCTTGAGGAAGGTCGCCTATGCGAGGACTATTTTGCCTGACCCTGGTTATCTCAACTTCGGGTTCTGGCTCAAGATAATCTTCGAGGTTTATGAAGCTAATGCTGGTATTGGAAGATTCTCCTGAGAATGCATTCTCTTCCCTAAAATCCTCACTACTAGACATTTGAAAAGAAATATAGATGGATTTAGTCTTATGCGAGCATCAGGGATCTTAGTTATATGCGAGCAGTTTTGGGGTCTCATCCTAGGATTGCATCAACAAACTGCTCATCGTATTTTTTCTAATCGATCTACGGATTTATAAAAATTGTTCGAGCAGTTCGTTTAAAAAAAAAAAGGGTTTCAGACCCTAAAAAAAAATCTTTTATGAGTTCGTCTCTATCAGTCATCTAAAAGAAAGTGTTCTATAAACCAACGAAGGGGATCTGAAAAATTCTCATTCTAGTCCGTCCAAGTGTGAGACGGGTTTTCATTCAGGACATTTAGTCTCTACAATTGGATTCAATTTCTAGAAATAAAATCTGTAAATGAGGTTTCTGGACAGACAAAAAAATAAGAGAGAGAGGATATATACTAACCTTTCGTCGAAGACAGAGGAATCGAGGTGTAGTCTGAAGGATTGTGGTGATAGCTTCGTCGGAGAAGAGGCTGAAAGTTGTACGAGCTGAAGAACAAGATGACGCCGAAAGGATTGCTTTGTGAATGCTTCGAGTTTCGAGAGAAATAGTAGACGATAGGATTTTTGAAGAGGAGGCGTATTAGTGTTCGATATATGTGTCTCGAACATTATCAAATCACAGCCGTAGATCAAGGTATTTAATTTTCAGATCCAAAGGCCGAAGTTTACGCGAGATTTGATTTTCCGAAATTAAATCGGTATCTTTTCAAAATTTGAAACGATTCGATTTAAGACAACAGCTGGTGTCATCGCTGTCATTGTGTCTGTTTAAAAAAGAAAAAGAAGGGAAAAGTCTCCTCGAGTTTTGCTATTCTTCTTAGAAAAGGTGACACGTGGTTTCATCTGTCAGAAAAAGGTGCACGTGATCTTGAAAATGTGAGATTTGAGATTTGGCGATTCTTCAAAGATCTCAAGTCTTAGTCATGACATCACATTTTTTAAGCTCGCACTTATAGTAGAAGGAAGCTCCATTTTGTCCTAAAGAACTAATGGAGCTAGGGGGCAATTATTGTGCGGTCTAAAATCCTATATGTTGGTCAATACTAAAAAAGAAAAAGTTGATCAAATAAACGTATTAGGTCGCATGAGTAAGATTAAGTGCGATCTCCTTCGAAAGAGTTAAGTGCGACCTCTACCATATAAGTTAGTACGACCTCCTCCAAAAGAGTTAAGTGCGACCAGAATGAAAAAGAAACTAGACTAAGCTTCGTCAAACAGGTAACCTACAAAGAAAAAAAACAAAACTTTCTCTTTAAAGATCAACCAATCATCTCATTTAAGTTATTATCCAGTTATATTATTACTCGAATTGTATTTTCTGATTATACAGTTACCCATTCTCACAATTGGGAAACATTGAGCTATCCTTACATATATAAAGGGAGTTCAATGTTTTAGTGGGGGATTCTTTTTTATCTTTGATCTTTTATCTTTTAGATCTTTTGGGAACTTTTTAGACTCTTATTTTTTCTTTCCGGATAACATATTATAATTTTGAGCTCTTGTAATTCTCCAGAAAATAGTAAAAAAACAGTGGACGTAGGCTCATCTTTTTTGGGACTAAACCACTATAAAATACTTGTCTCTTTATTTGCTTTGATTAATTAACTCTTTTCACATACAAGTCACATTTTGTAATTTTTTCAAACTTATTGTTGACAAAACTTCCGTCAACACTGTTTAATTTATTTACTTTTATGTTTTTTTTTACCTTAAATGATGGTTAGAAATCTGAGTTTTTTAGAGTCTAACACCTTTCACCACTGAAGATTTTGTCTAGATTTGACGAAGGCTTATTACATATGATTGTTTCCAAGAAATGATTATAGTTTGCCATGTTTCTAATAAATGTAAAGCTTATATGTCGTATACATGACCCAAGGAAATGTAATGGTCCATGGCCTGTTCGTTTTATTATCAACCAATTGTGAAGTTTATTGTCTCCTCTTGTAGGAGTTTATTGTCTCTCCTATTGTGAGTTTTTTTTTCTTCTTCTTATTTTTATTTTTATGTTTTTCATTTTTGTCTCCGAGTCTTCTCTTTGCATTAATGTTGGAATGTCTAGAAATTCAGATGTGTCGAAACGAACAGTTTTGTTTCACCTGTCACCGGACTGTATTTTCAAATTTGTCCAATGTCCTCAGTATGATGAAGACATATGCAATTGTTGAAAATATGGATATATACGGGACATTTTCTTATCTTTATGATCCATTTTTTAAATCTACTTTTGTTTGAAACTTTTTTAATATACTTTTGTCTAAAGCTTTTTGTCTCCTAATTATGTTCATTATTATCTTTTCATTTTCGCCCAACCCTTGGAATATACTACAAAAGAGCGAGACTAGCTTGATCTCTTCCTTTGAAAGTCGGCTTCAAATTTAATAAAGACACGAGAAGAGAGACGTGAGGAAAAAGATACTTGCAAAAAACCCTAGCCTTTTGCCCTTTCTCTCTCTCTACCCACTTTTCCTCTTAACAAAAAACCAATGCTGTCCTGCTTGGAGGGCTGTAGATGGGTTATTCCCTTCTCTTTTTTTGGTCACCTCTCCTCGCTATTTCTTCCTACTCTTTACTTCTTTTTTCTTTATTAGTTTAAATAATTCTATATCTAGATTTGGCTTATAGTACTAACTTTTGTATATAGTTTAGTCTATTCTAGATTTTAAATATAAAATTTCTTCTAATATCTAAATCTGTTTAGTAGCCAGTTTTTATTTTCTTTTCTTTTTCCACAAGTATGGATCGATTTCAATTGATATTGGCCTAATTTAGTCTATCTCACTAAGAACATGGTCAAGAGCAAGTGTTAAAAACAACAGATTGTTAGTAGTCCTTATTATTTATTTCTCTTGAAAAATCAAGGTATCCCACATATTTATTCTTAATTGTATTTATGATCAATTTTTTATCTCTTTTTTTTGAGAAATTAAAATTATAATCCTTATGTTTACATTTTAATTTGAAGTTTCTTGTTTCGATTAATAATATTTACTTGAGGACCTAGTTTATATAAAAAAAAAATTAATAAAGACGCAATAATCTACAGAGACCTGGATCTCATATAATGGTGTTATTATTTCGAATTGTTTAAGGTGGAGTCATGGTAGCCCTATGAATTAAGTTGATGGCCATATCTCTCTCAAGGTTGCAGATGCTTAATGTTTGGATTATCTTTTTCATAGGCCAAGTATCTTAGCTAAAAATTTTATTTTTTAGAGTCAGATATATTAACAGTAGTGCATACTCCGTTAATAATATTGTCATTTTTAGATGTGTTAATTATTGTTGGATGCAGTTAGTTTATTATTATTTCTTCTTGGTATTTGAGTTAACCACTATGTTTTTTTTTCTATTAGCGAATTGTCACGCGATTTAATTAAATTCGCTTTAAGAATTGATGATAAATTATATATTATAGGAGGAATCTTATCTTGTAATTGAATTGAGTCTGCTTTTATAAAAAGATATCATTTTTTTAGAATAGTAGATTTGCTTCTTCTTTAAAAAAAAAAAAAAAAAATTGAACATATTTGTAGTGGTGGGACCTGCAAAGCTCTCTCTCGTGCCTAAGGTAAATGCAACCATGATAAAATTATAGAATAGAAATAACAACAGTAAATTATTGTGACACGATGATCGAGGTTGCACGAGCATTTGGTATAAGCTTACCGTGAGATAACCAGACAATTCCAATTATAGCACGTTTTGCACACCCGTTGCTTTTCCATTGGATTGTGAAAAGCGCGGCTCACGCATACAGGTCACTTGATTTCTGCACCATTCTTGAAGATATAGCATGTTTATTGGAAAAAAAAAATAAATAGAGAAACACGTCTGCTTTGATATCCTATATTTAGCAACTACTAATTAGCTACACATAAAATGAATCTTACGTACTCATTATTTCTTATTCCCTTTATTTCTTTTGATAATTCACTTGATTTCTAAATTAGATTTACAATTTGACTAAATCATTTTTTTAATTATTAGTGTTATTATTATTACTTATTTTTACAATTAGGCCAAATTTCAAATTGCATGCTCATACAATAAGATTATATTAATATACATCTGTAAAAATTAATAATACGGCAATACATACATTGTTGGAAAGACTTAAAAAAAATTACAATTAGTGGTATTTTTAAAATTTTAATTTTCATATAAAATTCTACCAACAGTATTTCACAGATTCAACACAATAGAAAAACAACAAGCTAGGAGCATTTCAATCTTATAGCAATTTATTATATCTATGATTAGAAACATACTTCTAGCAGATCTGAGATGATCTAGAGAACGATTCCAACCCTACGATATCTTCCAGACTATCCATAAGGAAACTATAGAGTCCTACACGCCAGTTACTATACTATAGACTTATGGGCTCTTTCCTTATTAGCCAAGATTGGCCAAAATCAGGTAATTCCCTTTTCAGGAATATCTTATAATCCGATTTCATAATTTGTAATAATTGACTATCTTGATTTATCTTTAATATTCAACAATTAATTAAATATTACCTTATTAATCCTTCCTTGTTTTGTTAATATTCAATCAACCATAATTAGTATCTAATTGTATCCAGGTTAATTGAACCAAATCAATTAATGAAAATCAAAATCAATCTTTATATGGAAATTACCATATAAGAAAAGATTGATAACTTAGTGACTAAGCTTACCAATTTTATTCAAGATTTATTAAAGTGAAGCCAATCCTCTCCCACTGATTGTGTCACATGCTCATACCCAATAACTAGGTCAGTCATGTAGGCCTTAATGCAGTCCAACTCTATTTTGTCCAATTACCATATAATCGGCCTAGTCTAGTAACAATATAACTAGTGACACAAGTTAGTACAGAGATCTTATGCTATGCATACAATTGGCTCCTTAATAATTAAATAGGCCTATTAATTATTTAATTTCAAGTCCATTCTACTAAAGGATTGAAATTGCACTCCAATTGTCCATGCTACATATTAGAGTAACGTCCCATGTCACAATGATTCTTCACTAATACCCTTTTGTATGACATCATAGAAATATAAGCATATGTTTCTAATGATCACCAGTTAACATCTTTTTGACTACATCAGTATTGACATACTTAGGCCTAAGGTTTATGATCAAGTACCAAAATCTACTAAGAGAAGTTATTTTACCAAATTCTATATTGTTAATTGCAACTATATAATTTAATATATATATTTTATCAAACAACATAGAAGATTAGCCTTGATTAATCTCACTCATTTACAGTTCAAATAAAGTCATGCTTATGAATATACAATCACAACTAATTCAAGATTTAGAGTAAAGTTAATCACTACTTATAAAATTCTTTCTCATTGACATTGTCAGTAGAATTTTATTTATAATCCAATTAAGTCTCATTACATCAGTTGACTTAAGTTAATTAAGACTAGTCGATCTATTTCAAAGTCAACTACATCATAAAGAAACTGCCCAAGCTTATTTATATATAACTACTATTAATTAATTGTAAATAATTTGTGTTTATGTCTTCTGTGAATCTATATTGTAATCATAAAGATACATATTCATATAATTAAATAGATTTTTATTCAAATAACATTATGCATAAAATATTAACTGAATAATATTTTTGTTTCATTGATATGAAAATATTTACTATTTACATAAAACAACTGCTTTTAGAAGCTTCTCCTATTAATTCCAACATATGTGTCATAAAGGAAAATCCATATTTACAATAACATTTCCTCTAGTGAAACTTTTAGTTATCTACGCAAACTTTCGGGTAAAATTTTCTCTTTTATATATATGTATATATATTAGAAAACGTTGTTATCAGTTCACGCACAGGTTGGTCTCGAATTTGGCATAAAATTTCTCTACGTTGATCCTTCAGAAAGCTATTATTATCCCGATCCGAACCCCGGACAGTGGCAGAAGGAGAATTTTGCTAGAATTAGAAATTTCTTAATTTATAAAGAAAATGTTTAAAGAGATTTAAATTTTTAAAACAATACGATTAATAAAAATATTTAGAATTCAAACTAATGAACCTATCCCACAGTTCATAGTCAACAATTAAAATAAACTGAATAATTATCAGATAACGAAATTTAAATAGTTAATTGAACATCATCATTCATACCTCAAACATGCATATTCAAAGTAGCATACTTAGTTTGAAAGCTAACATAATTTATTTATTTAACAAGATATAGATACAAGTCTTAAATCCATACTCCTAGCATTACCAAGTCACGAACTACAAGTAAAAGATAACCTCTTAATCCGTTTGTTGATTGTCAATGTCACACTAGATATCACCTATGGAGAAAGTAGGGGGGTGGACATAAAATGCCTAGTAGGTTATCCAATTACCCTTTTTGGCAAAGTCTTTTTATAATTCTCAAAATATCTGTATGGTTAGTAATATTGGAAAGTATTTTTATAAATATTAAGTGTACAAAACATAAGTAGAAAACTATTACAGAAAGTTATGCTAGAGACTAAAACTAAATATCAAAGTCAAACATAATAAAACAAGTATAATGCATATCACACAAATCAATAACTCACATGAATTCTCATCATCTCATCACAAATAGAGCAACTTATACTATATGTATTTATGCTCCCTACCTGACATCTATCTTTGGAAACCGGAGAGATACCCGTGTGTCTAATCCTACTGAGGTAGGAGGGCACCGAATGCCTATATTTACCGAGTGGAGATAGTTAGAAAACAAACCCTATACGGGTTTATGAGCTCTCACTGAAGGCTGGTGTACTAGTCCGCCTACTACAATAATGTGATGCCTAAGGTGACTCTCATGCATGATGATATGAAATGTACAATATGTAAAGTCTTAAACAACCATGCAGCGGTTAAACATTCTAAACATGCTCTGATTTTTGAATAAAAATCTATTTTGTACTTAAAAATCCAAAAGTACAGTTCTTATAGTTTAATCAAATCCCAAGTTTAAAACTTGTACAAAATCATATGTAAAATATCTAGAGCAGTACACAATGTTTCACAAGTTCACAATTCATTAAAATAATTATTCAAATAATTTAATTTAATAAAATCATGAAATATTATTTTTCAAAATAAATTATAATTTTAATGAAAAATAATATAAAAAAAGGAAATTGAATCTCATACCATGAAATAGTAATTATGTTGAGCTAACAACATTAGAAAAGTCCTCTGTTGATCAGCTGGTTATTCAGACAGTCGTTTCTAAATCCCAACACGTTTACTCGAAAAAATGAATTTCCAAATGGGGCCTCAGATTGAGAAATAGAGGTCATCACTAAATTTAGAACACTAAAAAACATTGGATTAGACATAAAAGCTTGTCAAAACGGGTTTCGGTACAGAACCGGCCCCTGGCATGCAAAACAATGCAATTCACGAGCTATTTTCTCGATATTCGTGCAACTTTAGAAAATAATGTGATTTTATGTCAAAATTCATGTCTTGACCTCACTGAGTCCAAATTCGAATTCATAACTTAGTTTCAATGTCCCGAGCATTAAATGGGCTCAAAAATCCAAAAATTATATAAATATCACTTTTGAAAAATATTTAGAAAAATGCCACTATTTCACTTCGATAATTAATGCACTTCTAGTTATTGTTTCAACACTTCAAAATCATGAGATTTCATGTTTTAGTCTCTTTTTTCATGTGATATAACTTTCTCGGAATAAATAACTCAATTCTGAAATAATTATGAAAATACCACAAAAATTTAATATTATAAACTTACTATAGTAGACAACTTCTTAGTGGAGCCGAATTAGCAATTGTGGGTGATCGGAAATGAAAACTGGCATCGAGACGAGTTGAATGGCAGTGATGATGTGTTGATCAGACGTCGGAGGAAGAAAGAGCGAGTGATTTTCTGGTACGGTGGAGGAAAATTCGGGAGCTCCTAGCTCTGGCGAGACGCGATGTTTCATGGTGGCGGCACCCGGCGTGGCTTCATTGACACCTCCTAGTCAGGGCGGGTAGATATGTGAGGCTCGGCGGTGGCTACTTAGGCTTCGAATAAACAATAATAGAGGGTGGGGTTTGGAGGACTTCTGCAAAGAAGAAGAAAATGAGGATTTAAATATAATTTTTGAAATTGTTGCAGTGGTACATGTGTCACCCCCTGACTTAACCAAAAAAATTTCTAAAATTCTACTTTGGCCATAAATTCTAAAAATATTCTTTCACTTTAGTTTCTCCTTAATTATATTTTTGTCCCTGATTTATAATTCTTTTTTTACTTTTACCCCAAATACACCTAGATCTTATTTTGTCTAGGTTCAATACCATTTAATTTAAAATATTCTCAGATTTTTATTTAATTAATCCAAAAATATAGAATTACCAAATGCCCTTGAATTAAAATTACTTAATTAACCTTACCAAATTTAGGATTTTACAATTATACATGAGTAATTAATTAGTGACGTATTAAACAAAGTCAAGTTGATTTCAAAATATAAAGTCAAGTACTATGGTATTTGTATATATATGTGAGTTTATATTACAGCAGTTGGAATTGACTTACGATCTGATCAGTGAAGTTTACAGTAACCAGTTAGGCACCACCAATATATACTTCAACGTTAATGTCAGTTGACATTTTCCTTTTCTTCAATGGTATGTAATTAATTTTCCTTTTTTACTTTTGTTGACCT
Organism: Parasponia andersonii; assembly: GCA_002914805.1. Classification (NCBI taxonomy): domain Eukaryota; kingdom Viridiplantae; phylum Streptophyta; class Magnoliopsida; order Rosales; family Cannabaceae; genus Trema; species Trema andersonii. Next base: position 283,775 of record JXTB01000116.1, read on the forward strand.
TAAGCTAGTTATCAAAGTAGAACGAAAGTAGAACGACTTATGACTTTGTCAAATGTAACATTGTGATTCACTCAAGTCTTTTTTTCTAATCGAGTATTCAAGTCAAAGTCAAACCAAAACTTAATTTTCCAGCTAAACTGATACCGTTCTCTCTTTGAATTCATTAACCTGGTTTTTCTATATACATAATTCCAAATAGGAGCAACTTTTTCAATCAAACATCCCACACTTTTAATATCTTTACAGTCAAAGTATGCAAGTCTCTAATAATAAAACTTAGTAGTACCTGAGTTCTAGTATGTCGATAATGTATTTCAGAATCAACTTTATAGTTTTTGGTTATATGGATAGAGGAATTCTTCCCAACCTCATGATATATAATAATGATTTTATATGCTATCTTAAATAACTTCTAGCAGATCTTTTCTGATTTCCAAGATATTCATTTATGTAGTGTTACTTATTTGATATAAATGGACCAGGATGTAATTCTGTTTAGGGACCGGTTCCATCATACCTACGATTTTACTTATTCAAAACATAGTTTTCCTAATATGAATTAAGAAAAATACATTCTAAATTAGCAAAATTGTATGACATGATCAGTATCCGAACATGACCATATCTAAAGCCTATATAAACCATGTATGTACAATATAATACTTTGATCACATGGCCCTCACTACCTAGCTAGTGTGAAAATACACATACTTCTACATATTCTCTTAGACTAATTAAAGTAGCCATGATTGTGATAGTAATAGAGAAGTGGCGTGGACACTCTTGAATCAACCATTAATTAGTGAAATATTAGTAGGGCCTGAAATAAATAGGGCAAGTTTTGAGGATTGAGGTTGCTTTAATTACGGCCTATGATCAGAATCGAATTTCAACGTTTTGTGTGCATTTTTTGGTTAAAGTTCTACTCTTTAATATCATTGTTTGATAGGTGGCAAGTTCACTAAAATATTTCACAATTTTATAGTTTAATAAATTATTATGAAATTCACACGTCAAACAATACAATTAGATGGTAAAAGAAAAAAAAGACTAGCTAGTACAAAATATGAGTACTTTTTTGACATCAAATCAAGAAGCAATTATTCTCCCTTAAAAAAAAATTAAGAATAATTTTTTTTTTTCCGGATAGTGATTTGAAAATACCATAATTTTTAATTTTTTTGTAAAAAATGTTCTGATATTTGAAATCATGCAAATAAATATACTAAATTTTAAATATTGATTTAAATGGGCCGAAACAAACAAAGTGAGATAACTATGCGCGAGAAAATTGGAATTAGGTTTTTGGAGCAACAAACACTCGGACTCTTTATTTAATTCTTTTCGACTCTAAATAAGTTTCGGAAAACAAACTCCTGGGTTTGGCCATTCTACAAAAAGATTGACCCTAGCATTTTTATTTTTCTGCACATTATCATACTAATTTTTGAATTCTGCAAATTTATAACAAGATTGAGTTAAAATATAAAAGCCACTCATAACTTATTAAAAATATTTATATATAATATTACTAGGAAAATATTTAACAATGGGAACTATGAAAAAACAAATTAGATGATTTGTGTTAATTATTTTAAGTTATTTTTAATAAATTTCAAGCTTTTGTCAATAGAAATTAGATACCTTCAATTCGATTTCCATATTTAGCAAAGAATTTTATGATCAATTTGTACATAAAGGATAGATATTTACAAAAATTTCAAATATAGAGGTATAATCTTATACCAGCCAAAAGATAGAGTTAAAAGTGCATAAATATCATATATATATATTTATTTATTTGTTACCCTTGTTACCTCTTATTCCAAATTTTTTATTTTTTTTAAATAAACAATTATATTAACTAATTATAAAATACTTTTTCCAGAAATTTTATTAGTATTTAACTACTTTTTATTATGTTAATAAAGGATACTATCATCTTTTAACTATAAAAATTAGTTCATTTGATATCACGATTTGAAGGAATTTTAAATACTATGATATTAATTTGCAAGAATATATAATTTCAATTGGTAGGTTATTAATTTATAGAATTCAACAATTAGAATATTAATTTGCAGAAATTCAAAAATCAAAGTATTAATTTATATGAAGTAAAAAATACAAGATATTTCTCGCGAAGAAAGTTTAAAAATCAAAATATTTTTATGCTATTATCCCTATTTTTTTAAGACGCATAATAATTCTGAATTTCTACGTGTAGGTCATGCGAATAAACAATGTAAAAGATATTTGTGCATTCATGAATTTTTCTTTATATATAATTCCTCACAGTCTTGAGCTGTCTTGATAATATTTAAGGAGTGCCATGGATACTCTCATGGGTGTTAGTCATAAATGTGGCATGACTGACGCTAATGATTTAAAAGAGCGCTAATGTTCACAAATATCATTAGCATTTGTCAGAAAAGGAGGGAAAGATCTATCATTTCATGGATAATAGTAGTTATAATTGTATGAGAATTAATAACCTGTTGTATGCATTGTTCGAATGTATATTTATGTTTTGTTTAGTTAGAAAAAGGATCCTTTCTATACAAATCAATCGATGTATCTACAATAAATTCTTACAAAATTCATATACTTTTCTCATAATTTAATTAGTATATTAAAATTTATCACAAATAAATTTAACATTATTATCAATTAAATCGTAATAAATTACTTATTACATATATTAATATTAAAAATTTAGTATAATAATTAGTACTCTAAACATTATCTTTCTTTAAAAATATACATGATGGCTTTTGTTTTCCCAATGCAAGGCCCAATGAAGAGAATTGTTATGAAATTCCTATGTATTACATTTTCTTAATTATGTGATATATATAACTCTTTCTTAATTTATGTAGGACGAACTGTGTGGGATGATATCTCAAGAGATTATTAAATTTGACACTCATAACATCTTAACTCAAGTATTAGGCACGCCTAAGTACCCCAATCATGTCTGGGATACAAGAGCATATGTTACACAAAGAGATATATTCTGTAAGCCTCCATGGGGCCTTCGAGACAAAATCCACTTCAAATTCCATAGAGAAGTAAACTAAATGGAAAACCATGACATTTCATAAATTTGGAAAACAGATAAAAGAGTCAATTCCACTAATACGAAAAATGACTCAAAGATTTAGAGGCCAGATTATTTGGTACACAGCCTTAATTAGCAAGTTCAAATCAAGACGGTACCCATAACTATGGTTCAGGTCAACATGATCATGAGACGCCTTACTATGTGCTGCTCAACACAAGATGGTACCCTCATGCTGATTATACCTGACCCATAAATACATTTCCCAGCTTGATATTCAAATTCATGCCACAGGGCTCGGTATTCTAAATCTCGAAGTGGGATCTTCTCAGGTAATATCTAATTATATTTATAGTTCAAATAAATATTTAATATTTATTCAATACGACTAATTATTTAGTTCAAAATTGCAGGATGTAAATGTAAAGTAGTCGGCTTGTTATTCAAAGTTGTTGTCTCACGTTATATCATACAAACCGGAAAGAGTATGATTCATTAGATACCATTAGTGTAAGATCTGAGAATTCTTTTTTAAGGGCAAAATGGGCAATTTACACTCAACGGCATTATTGTAATTTCAATTTTCAGAACAAAATATTTAAAATATCTAGAATTAATTAATAGGGGCCTACAATTTTATGAAATTGCATAAAAGAGCCCTAAGTCTCTCATCTTTTCACAAGAGAGGGTTCGAAAGAGAGAAAAATGCTCATTTTTTGCAGAAGCTCATCGCTGCCACAGTTCGCTGCCACTGCTAGACCAACGCGCCACCCCTATGGAAGAGGACTCGCCGATAATCAAAACTCAACTAGCCACGCCGAAATCAGAGCTCCGGTGGTTGAGATCCAGGCCTCCAAAATTACTAGTTGTAGTCTGGTTTTTCGACGAAATTTTCGTCGTCCTACGCCGTCATATCTCACCACCGGCACATGGAAGCTCTTCTCACTATCGCTGACCTCCTCCAAGTGATTGCACGACTTAACTCGCCTCCGACAAGATTCTCACCAATTTGGCTCTTCTTACCAAATTTGTAAAAGGTGATATTTTCGTAAATTTTTGGTTAGGTAATTATTTTACCTGAAGTAAATATATGAGGTAAAAAAGGGTTAAAAACTAGAATAATTACAGTTGGTAAAAGTAAAAATGGTATCTAGATTTACAATGAATTTTAATTAGAAAAAGAGGATATTTTTCTAAATATTTACAAAAAGTGGTATTATTGTAATTTTTTAACTTAATTAATGCTTGGGACTTCAAAACTGAATTTTGACTTCAAATTTAGATTCAATGAGGTCAAGATATAAATTTTAATAAATACCACTATATTTCGAAGTGAAACAAAAATTAGAATTTCTTGGGTTGTAAATTATACAGTTTTGCGTGCCACATGCTGGTTCTTTATCGGGACCCACTTTTGACAAGGTATATGTCTAACCTAATATTTTTGGGTACTCTGAATTTAGTGATGATCTCTGTTTTTCTATTTGAGGTTTCAGTGGAAAAGTCACTTTTTCAAGTGGACTTATCGGAAGCCAGAAATTGTTGTTCGAACATCTGAGTGACCAACGGGGGATTTTACGAGTGTCATTAGCCTGGTATTACTACCATATCGAGGTAGGAAGATTTTATATCTACTTTGGATTTTAATTGCATTAAAATTTATTTATAAAAAATCGTGATTTTACGATAGTTTGATTAATTATTAAAAATTATTGGACTATACTAGGATCTGACTCTTTGGATTATTATACATATTTTTATATTGTAATTATGGGGTAAAACAATGGTGAGCTGTCCATATATAGTAAATCCCAAAATAATGTCAAGTTAGATTTTCAAAGCATGATTTCATCAATGGATGCATGATTGTTATAAATTGTTACATGTTGTACATATCATAGAATCACACACTTGAATTCCATTATAGCATCGTGGTATTTTAGATCACTGGTGAATCTGCAATGCTAGATGAGAGACCTAGACCCTTACTCAGGTTTTTGCTGATATACTTACGGGCAGTATCAGGAATTTGGGTATCTCTACTGCAGAGGTATTATATGGTCGTGATAGGAGGATGAGAGCTCACTTAATTTCTTGTTGATGTATGATATGTACAATGATGTGGTTTTGGATTTTGTTTTGAATATACAAATATTCTGGATACCAATGATTTTCAAATTCGATTTACAAATGGATTTAAAGGAACTAACTATGCCGGTTTGAGAAATTGCATTTATCCAAATGGTAATTGAATTCTTACTGATCATATGAATGCTGATAAATTGACCTAACACTTAGAAAAAATCATACATGCATGAAAATTATAGAAAATATATGATCACATCATGAAGCAACGGAAAAATTAGCGGATTTAAGTTTTAAAATTTTTACATGAAAATAGTTTTCACAACCATAAAATATGTATATATCATATGCAAAATCATGTATAATATAAATTAAATCTAGATACATAAATCCTAAAGATAAGATTAGGGTTTACCTCTTGTAGTATACTTCTCTTTGATCTCCTTATTAATGGTGATCAAATCTCTAACTGTAGATCTTCTTCTCTATGCTCTAACTCTTGGTTGATGAAGTGAGTGAGCATCAAGTTAAATCCTTCGTTGAAAAATGATAAAGAATACCTTTTTGATCCTTTGGAACATCGAGATGTGAGATGAGACTGTGAAATTATAGGAAAATTTTTTCTCTCTCTCTCTCTCTCTCTCTCTCTCTCTCTCTCTCTCTCTCTCTCTTTTTCCTTCTATTTTTTGTGTAACACTCTCTCTCTTTTTCCTTCTATTTTTTGTGTAACACTACTAGGTTTTCTATGCAATATTTTTCTCTCATATATCTTATATATAGGGCCCAAAATTGTGAATCCGAGTCCAACTAGAATTGGGCTTGTTCTCCAATTTAGGCTATAGGTATATTTTTATAAATATGTCTAACTCATGTAATTTATTTATAAAGATACTAACTTCTTTGTAAAATTATTATTGTACACAATTTCATAAAACTAATTTCAGAAATATCACCAACTAATTAATAAGTTTTATTGAGCTAGACAAAGGACCTAATGGATCCAAATAATCTGAACACTAATAGTATGATAAATATATAATAACTCTTATTATGGTATTTATATAAATACTATTAGTAAATAGGACACTCCACTAAAAGTCCAATACTATACCCTTAAATCAAATGTCATGTCTTTTATAGAAATTTAATCAAATAGCCTTGACTAAGCGATCCTTCTAGAATATTCTATACCAATATAAAGTCCCTATAAAATGTCGTAGTCAGATATGTGAAATTATCGTAATACCCCTTTAATGCATATTTATCTTTACGTTACTATCTTTCTATCAAGGAATAATATTATCGATAATTTTGTTCTCAATAGCTATTTGGACAAAATTATCAACCAATTCACAAAGTGAATACTAAGATTTTAGATTTAATTATTCTATGAATCTTAAAGACCTTAAAATGGTGTTAATGTATAATGTCCTTAACTATTTGATATTCCCGTTAATTCATAAGACATAACCTCCAATATATCAGAGTTTACCTCTAATTTCATAGAGGCTGGTCTTTTAACAAATCAACGGCTACAACCCATGAAAGTAAGTCTAGTCAAATATCAAGGATTAAGATCTACATGCTAAGAGCTAGTTTGTGATAATACTAAGAATTAAGTTACGACACTTCAATTTCTTATATTACCTGGTCCAATTCAATATACATAACTTATTTAGGTTGTCCTAGTGATTCTATCAAAAGTTAGACACTTTAATGATCTGAGGCATATCATTCCTATTGAAATAGAAAAACACTACAATTTTTAGTAAATAAAGTATTCCATCTTTATTTATAGATTATGAACTAGTTAATTTAACTTAAATAAAGAAACAAGTGTCTCATAATCAATACTTAATCATGTTTGTTTCTTTATAGATAAATAAAATCATGAAATTTTTTTCAGATAAATAAACTATTCAACTGAGACAGTTTAATCTAGTAAATATCATAACTACATATAAGAAAAAGTTGTTTACACTAAAAGGGTAAAATTAGAAATCTGTATTTTAGGGCAAATATCCTAACAGTCTTCCACTTGTCTAGAAAGTAATTACTCAAACTAAACGTACTAAAAGCCCAAAAATATTCCAAATGACCGAAATAAGAAAAAAATGAAGATCATAAGCTCTATTTTCATCGTTTTCTTAACAAACTTCTCTCTCGTTCTCTAGAAAGTCTCTACTTCTGCTGATGAAGATAGTATTGGTAGATTATCTATAAAGAAGGTAACCCTTCTCTTTCTTTGGGTAGCCAAGTACAAAACAATTTTCTGAATTCTTGTCAACTTTGTCTCCTACTTTCTTGCACTGGTGTACTTCATAATCCTATACCTTCAGATGCTCTAAGCTTTCTATATAGCCCATCCATATCTAAAGAGGTTTCAAAGTAACTTTATCTGATAAAGTGAAGTTGAGGATGTACGAAGCCGTCTTCAAAGTATAATCCCAAAATTTTTTCGACAATAGCAACTCTTTGTACAAAAACTCTATAGTATACTTAAGTCTGATGTTATATCTCTCAATAGTTCCTATACGACTATGCTCATAGATAGTCATATATTCATAAGGAATAGTAAGATCTGCTAGAATTGGCCTCAATAGGTCACGTAGAGAATGTATATCTCTGTGTTCAGCTTCAATCTTAAATTTCTTGACCCTAGTGTTGTGTTGTATCCACACATTTCTATTGAACTCATGGAAAGCATCTGATACTTCATCGTATTTCTACAGAAGACACACTTGACCGAAGTTTGAATATTTATCAACAAAAATGACAAACAATGTATACTTGTTATAGAAAACTACCTCTATTGGTTCGCAAATATACATATGTATGCACTCTAAATATGCTTCAACTTTCTCATAATGAGTGGTAAGATGACGATTGTACTTTACAAGCTTCTGGCGATCCTCCCAGTCTATGCCGTTGTTGATATCTACTTCATATAAATAACCCAGCTCTATAATTCTGCAAATTTCTGAATATGGTATGTGTCCGAGTTGTTTGTGCAAATCGATAGTGTTGCACTCCGTCCTAATATATTTCACTATCTCTTAGAGTTTACTAATAGTCATCATTGAAGATAATGTACTTTGTGGCTTCGAGGTTAGAATATAAAGTTCATTCTGTATTTCTCCCACAAGTACAATAGCAATCTTTTGCGATTATGGAGCTATCATTGATCTTTAAGTAAACATCGCCCATGCCTTAAATTCGAACTCTTCGATTGTCTCTAACTTCCACATGACGACCAGCATTAGTTAATTGATTTAGTTCAATTAACCACTTCTTATTATTATGAATATTGACATTAGTTCTTGAGTCCACTAGCTAAAGATCTCGCATATCCTCAGCTGAGAGTGATTTTCTTGGCCTTCCAGATGATCTAACTACTGGAGAATATCTTAACCTCTTTTTAATAGAGGTATCATCAGGTTGATTATCGTTGAACTCATTGAATGCTACGATGTCTTGATTGATCTCCTTATTCTACTCCGTGTACTTTATTCCTTTGTCTCTTTCCTCTTTCTGGAAACCTTATTCATCTTATGAAATAATATTTCTCCAGAAACTGTAAAATGATAGAATTCTCAATTATAAAAAAGTCATAAAATAAATCTAATTTATAATCAAATTTAACGAATTCAATTCAAAATTAAATTCTATAACTTTAATTCTCAATTAAATATATAGGGAAAAATAATCGAATAGAAATATCTTTGTTTCAATTTTATTTTGCAGTAAGAGAACAAATACCTCAATAAGGGTATTTATTATCTTGAGTAAGATAATAAATACCGCAATAAGGGTATTAATTATTAGGAATGAACGTTGATGTAATCACCAACTCTTGTGATTTACTAATCAAAGTAACTGATTTAAAATCAGCAGACAATTCATGCAAGATATTGTAGTACACATATAGTAAAATAAGAAACATAAGTATAATGACATAATCAAATAAGTAGATTATGTGTTATGCTCTTATTGGCAATTTTGAAACTATGGACAAGTATGCAAATTATGATCCTCCTAGTACTCAACTAAGTTTACTAGTTTATCTGAATATAAAAAGATTAGAATATTTAACATTAAATCTATCAAGATAAAATACTTGTGAAGAATCCTTAAGACTGTCACAAATATTCAAGGTATTTTAACATACCATTGATCACAAGTTACCTATAGGTGATCATTTGAATCTACAAGTTAAATATGAACAATTCATTTTAGACAAAAAGATAAATATCTCATATTCAAGCTTGCTAATTACCCTACTTATCGGTTTATAAAATTACTAATATAACTTCTACGGGAGGTTAATAGCATCCTATGTTTAGTGTGCAACCATCATTTCAATTTACAAACTTATACAATACATTCTCTTACGGGAGATCAATATGTAAAGTTCACTCACAATTTTATCCTAAGAGATTTAATACCAATAATACCTAGATGAAAATCTTCATACGAGAACTCAATAAGATTCTGAGGTGAGACACATCTTTAGAACTATTGACCCAATGATGGAGACCATGAATATCTCATACCCGCTCCCACTCAGTCTTTTTAAAATTAGAGATTTTTGATTTTACCTAGTTATCTAACTTACTTAGTAGCCATAAAATCAATTATGTATATCCAATTATTCGACTTAGAGAGAATGAGCTAATTTAAGACATTATGATATACTATTCTAGACATAGTGCTATGATCGAATAATTATTGTCTCTAAAGCCAAAGTGCTAATACTATATTATACATCACATGTACATAAAAGTAGACAATTAAAGCATATAAGATATAACGATCAAGTAAAAAGGTCAGTTGATTGTAAATTATTCGAGCAAAACTTTTCCAGAAGAAAATTCAATTATTTGATCAACAATCTTTCAAATAAAGATAAATAATTGAAAATGGTATTTAAACCAAGTCCTGTATAAAAATTAGTTTTGAAAAAATTTAACTAAAAAACTTTAACCGCTAAATTATTTAACCAATAATTTTAAAGATTCTTAGTAGTAGAATTTAATCAAATTAAATTCCAAGTGTATTCATAAAAATAAGTAAATAGTTAGAAAAACATTTTGTATAATAGTTTTACAACTAATTATAAATGCAAGTAATGAATATAAACAACTTTATATACATTTATTAACTTTCTCAAAATTAATTATTTCAAAACTAAAGATTGGTTTAAATAATTTTGGATGAAAATTTCATCAAAAAATTTAAAATCCTCACACTCAATATGACTATCATACCGAATATATTTTGTAAAAACATAGTTATCTCATAATTATCCAAATATCTTTTATCACATAAAATATTATCATAATTGTCTCATAATTATCAATATTTTATGTCAAAAATCACCGCACAAAATATAACTATTATTATCACATAATTAAAATATTTTATTAATAAAAATTAAAACAATTTAATCTCATTAAAATCAAGCTCCAATGTCCTTGGAAATTACAAAAAAAAAAAAAATTCTCTTTATAGTTTTATTATCCTTTTAACTAATATAATTAATCTCATTAATTTTAATTATTAATTATTAATCATATTAATAATTATTAAATAATAAAATTAATCATATTAGTAATTATTAAATAATAATTTGAAAAAATAATTAAATTCAATAATTAATTTTTTCTAGTAAAATATATTATTCTATATGTAATAATTAAGTTCATAACTAATTCTTATCTAAATTTTAAAATATCTAATATTTTTAAATTATTGACTTATTAGAATAATTTAAATAAGTGAAGAATAAATCACATTTATTTTCTAATTATTAATTAATTAAAGATTTAATTAATTTATCTAATCTTATTTCATTAAGATACTATCTTGAACTCATTTAGATACTATTTTAAACTCATTAAGATCTAAAAGATAAGAAAAGATAATTATTTTTAAGTAAAAAAATATTATTCCTATGATTGTATTTAGAAAAGATTAATTGTGATATACTAAGTTGATAAGTAATTAAAACTCTATTAATTAGTCCTGATTAATCGGAAACCTATAACTCATATAAAGTTTCCATATTTATCTTGTATTTATACCTAATTATAATTAAATAATTCTAATAATTAAATAAAAATCATACCTAAATTTAATTATAATAGAAATCTAATCATTATTAAATTTTTATAATTAATTAAAAATATTTAATCATAAAAGGATACAACTTTCTAATTAATTAATTACTTAAATAATCTCATTAATCAATAGAATTATGAATCAAATTAGTTACTCTAACTATATTCCAATTACTATAATTAGAATAGTTACTAGATAAATAGTTATTACAATTAACTATTGAATATTAATCTAATTAAATTCAAATCTTTTCTGTCCTAATTAATCTCATTAATTATAAATTTTAATAATCTATAGATAGTAATTATTTAAATCTAGTCTCAGTAGATTTAGTTTCGAATTTAAATTCAAAACTATATCCTTAATTTAAATCAAATTTAAAATAAAGATAATTATTAAATTTAAATTATTCAAATTTAAACTATCATGAGTTGTGGATAATTATCTAATCATATTTAATCTCATCAAATATCAAATTAATTTGAATAGTTGTTATCTATTTAAATTTAAAATTTAAATAGAAAGAGATAGGAAATCTTAAACTATTTCAAAAATTAGGAGATATCTTATTTAAATTTAAATTAACTATTAGATTTATCACGATAATATTTAACAATATCTAATTTCATTAAATATCTAAATTAATTTTAATTATCAATATCTATTTAAATTCAAAATTTAAATATAGAGATAATATAGAAATTCTTATCCAATCTCAAAAAATTAGTAGATATCCTATTTGAATTCAAATTAATTACTAGATAACATCTTAATTATTTAATTAATTCAAATTTAATATTATCTTAAAGTAAATCAAATTTAAAATAGGATAATTCATAAAAAGATAACTATCCTAATCTCCTCATCTTATTCGAATCATTTCTTATTTCAAAATTTGAACTCAAATTAAATAATTATACAATTAATTAAAAATAATTAATTTGAAAAATTAGTAGTGTTGTTGAAACACCACCACCGTGAGGCGTACAGGCTGTCAGCAACCACTCCAAGTAGCGAGCGAGAAGTAGAGCAACAGAGCATGAATGAGGTGATTCTGCTTGGCTACAGTGCACAGCAAGGCCATGCATGCCAAGCACGTGCTGATGTAGCATAGGCTATGCCTGTGTGCTACACAGGCCACATGCTAGCTACGCACAAGTAGGCTACACTGGATGTACAGGTAGGTGGTGCGCAACAGGTCGCACCATTGGCATAAGCACAGCACAAGCCGCATGGGCTGCGTGCTAGCAGGCCTTGCACATCAACCATGCAAGTGGGGCACCCAGGCAGCCCGCCCGCACCGCATGCAGCCATGTTGCCCATGCCCAGCACCTACGCAGGCAGGCCACATGTAGGCAGCCATGCGAGCAGGGCTACAGAAAGCCATATTTTTTTTAAATGTTAAAAAAAATTAAAACGACATCAAAAAATTCTGAGAAAAATTCAAATTTTTAATCCTTTTGAAACATGTTCATAAATCTATCAACCATAAAATTTAAGAATACTCAAACCTAATTTTACTAGTATCACAATCCACAAATTTTCTCACCATACAAAAATCAATAGTATACGTAATTAAACATCATGTATCATTATGAATTATTTAACTATAATAAACAAAAATTGCTTAAACTCAATCACATATCCTAGATTATACAATTCTAGGTTAATATTATGCTATTTATATGAACGTATGTTCTTAATACTAATTACTTGTAAATTGACCTAACACTTAGGAAAAATCATATATGCATGTAAACTATGAAAAACACATTATCACATCATGAACGCAGCAGAAAAATTAGAGGATTTAGGTTTTAAAATTTTTACATAAAAACAGTTTTCCATAATCATAGAACATGCATATATCACATAAAGGATCATGTATATAATAAATCAAATCTCGATACATAAACCTTAGAGATAAAATTAGGATTTACCTATTGTACCGTACTCCACATAGACCTCTTTATTGATGGTGATCAAATCTCCAATCCTAGATCATCTTGTCTATGCTCTAACTCTTGGTTGATGAGACGAGTCAACATCAAGTTAAATCCTTCATTAGAGAACGATCAAAAACACCTTCTTGATCCTTTAGAACGTCGGGACATAAGATGGGACTATGAGATTACAAGAAACTTTTTCTCTCTTCTCTTTCTCAGCCTTAGCCAAATTTTCTCTTTGTTTTTCATGTAACACTACTAGGGATCCTATGCAGTTTTTTTCTCTCATATATATGTTATATATATGGAGCCCGAAACTACTAATCCCAGTCTAACTAGAATTGGGCTTGCTCCCTAATTCAGGCTATAGGTGTATTTTTATAAATATGTCTAACTTACGTAACTTATTTATAAAAATACCAACTTTTGTGTAGAATTATTATTTTACACAATTTCATGAAACTAATTTTAGAAATACCATCAACCAATTAATGAGTTTTATTGAGCTAAATAAGGGACCTAATGGATCCAAATATTCTCAGTTCTAATAGTATAATAAATACATAATAACTCTTATTAAGGTATTTAAATAAATATTATTCGTAAAGAGGACACTCTCCTAAAGGTCCAATACTACACTTTTAGACTAAATATCATGTCTTTTATAGAGATTTAATCAAATAGCCTTGATTAAGTGATTCATCTAACATATTCTATATCACATGTTAAATCCCTATAAAATGCTATAGTTCGATAAGTGAAATTACCGTAATACCCTTCTAACATATATTTACCTTTAAGTTACCATCTTTCTATCAAGAAATAATGTTATCGATAATTTTGTTCTCAATAATTTTATTTTCAATGGTTATTTAGACCAAATTATCAAATATTTCACAAAGTGAATACTAAGATCTTAGATTTAATTATTCCATGAATCTTGAAAGACCTTTAACTATCCTTAATGTATAGTGTCCTTAACTATTTTGTGTTTTCGTCAATTCATAAGCCATAACCTCTAATATGCTAGAGTTTGCCTATAATTTCATAGAGGCTAGTCTTTTAATAAATCAAAATGGTATAACCCATAAAAGCAAGTCCATCCAAACATCAAGGAGTAAGATCTACATGCTAAGAACTAGTTTGTGGTAATACTAAGAATTAAATTATGGCACTCTTATTTTTTATGTTACCTAGTCTAGTTCATTCAATACACATAATTTATTTATGTTATACTAGTGTTTCGATCAGAAGTCAGACACTTCAATGATTTGAGACATATCACTCTCATTAAGATAGATAAACCCTACAATCTTTAGTAAATAAAGTATTTTATCTTTATTTACAGATTGTGGACTAGTTAATTTAAATTTAGATAAAGAAACAAGTCTCTCCATAATTTTCACTTAATCATATTTGTTTCTTTAAACACAAATAAAGTCATAGAATATTTTTCAGGTAAGTAAACTATTCAACTAAGATAGTTTAATCTAGCAAATATTATAATTGCGTATAAGAGAAAGTTGTTTATACTAAAAGGACTCGATCTACGTAATAATTTTGTTGGATTGTGAGACTATTGATAATGATACTTGATTTCTTTTAATAATAAATTTTATTAACAATCGATGTCTAATGATGATGACAAAACTGTTGGAATTTTACTTTTTAAATTATTTTTATAAATTTTTTAACAAAAAAATTTTTGAATTTCCATTTGTGAAATTCTTTTTCTACCATTAACCCGAAATTTAGGTCGTGACAAAAAATTTTGGTATCAGAATGGATGTTTATCTGCCTAGGATGTGACACCATTAGATTAGATTGCAACTAGCTTTTTTTTAAAAAAAAATTGCATTATTGTCTGGCTAAAACTTTGGCATATTTATACAGAAAAGTAAGATACCTCTACAAAGAAAAGTATAAGGCAAGAGACAAGAACAGAAACTCCTCCACTATAATAATAAGTCCCTGACCCTTTAGTGGATCTTTATGAGGCTTTTCCGAAAATATCGGAGACTAAGAGCTCAACGAGATCTTAAGGCTTGACAAGCCAGCTTTTTCAAGGATTTCGTCAAGTTGAGTCCACCTACCTTGATGGAAAATGGGACCCCATCGCAACTGGGAAATGGATTAGAGATATTAAGAAGATCTTTATAACCATAAGGACACCTGCTGAGTTTTGAGTGTTCTTTGTCGTTTATAAACTATCAGATGGAGCTGTCAATTAGTGGGAAACTGTCATGACAGGAGACTGGCATGACTTGGGATATCTTTAAAGGATTGTTTAAAGACCATTATGCCAATGCTGGTCATAAATCTACTATGATTAGAGAATATGAATGACTCAAGCAAGGTAACTTGACTATGAATGAGTACTATATCCGATTCATGAAATTGGCACAATATGCTTATGTACCGAGAACAGACCTTATTCTTCAAATTATCAAGTTTATGGAAGCTCTAAGGCTAGCTATTCTTGAGAAGATTATGACTCAGCATTTTGGCAATCTGGTTGATCTTATTACTATAGCACAAAAAGTAGAAGCCTTTCGGGATGACAAGTCAACTATAAGGGAACAATCGAGGCATAGAGGCTATGAAGGTAGGCCAACAGGAAAAACCAAGGGATGTTGCAATTACGTAGTTCTCAAAGCAACGATTTTTCTGAAAGAGGATAGTTTGGACTGTACAAATGTTTTCATTACGGCCAGTGAGGCAATCAAAAGAAATCATGTCCATTCCACTAACAGAAGCTAGCCTCATCTCAAGGTGGGCAACAAGGAAGCTAGAATGCATCCATACCATTCTAGGGCAACCAAATGAGGCCAGCCTATAACCAGTCTTAGGCATTCAACTCTTCCCTATTCTATCAATCTTTTGGCTCCTAATGCTAATGCCAATACATGCCACAAGATTCAGGCTACACTAAAAATTTTCAGACTCCACAAGCTTCTGGTAATCAAAGAGGAAGTGGAAATACTAGTGCCAGTCTAGGAGCTAGTAGTAGCAGACCCGATCAAGAGAAAAGGAACAAGATAAAAGAGAAAGTTTTTGGTCAAGCCTTTGCTATCATTATAGTGGGAGTGTGATTAGATTGGCAAAGGAGTCATAGATGGTATGATTCTCATTTCATACTCTTAGGCTCATGTTTTACTTGATGTTGGTGCTTCACATTCTTTTATATCCTTGTTGTTTGCTCAATTGTTAGGATTGGAATATTTTGTGTTAGAACCTGTCTTGATTTTAGGAACACCAATGAGTGGAGTAGCTGGTGTTTCCACTGTGTGTCGTGATTGTCTTATTTTGATTGATAGTAAAAAGTTACTAGCTGATTTGATTATGTTGCCTTTATAACAATTTGAAATTATTCTCGGTATGGATTGGTTATCTAGATATTGAGCTACCGTTGATTGTTTCAAAAAGAGAGTTATTTTTTTGTTTAGGGATGGATATCCTATTGTTCATTAAGTTCTTTTAAATCCTTTGAAACCAAGTCCGATTTTGAAAGCATGCATAGGTGGAAGGAAGAAACTCAAGTGTTATCGGAATTCATTTGCCATTAGTGGTGATACAAGGACTATCGATCAGCACCCCTAGATATCAGTAGTTAGCGAGTTTCCAGATATTTTTCTAGAGAATTTATCGGAGCTACCACCTGACAGAGAAATCGAGTTTTGTACTGATTTAATTCCTAGAGCTCAGCCAATTTCTATTTCAGTCTATTGCATGGCTCTAGTGGAAATGACTGAGTTGAGAAGTCATCTATATGATCTTTTGTCAAAGCGATTCACCAGGAGCATTACTTTTTCATAAGGTGCTTTTGTTCTATTTGCTAAGAAAGCTAATGGTGGGCTTAGACTCTGTGTTGATTACAGAAGGATGAATCAGCTTACAGTAAAGAACAAGTATCCTTTATCAAGTATAGATGAGTTGTTTGATTAACTCAATGGATCAATATTTTTCTCCAAGATCAAGACTTTTCTCCAAGATCAATTTGAGATCAGGTTATTACCAGTTAAAGATTCGCGAGGAAGATATACTAAAAACTGTATTCAGGACTCGTTATGGTCACTTTGAGTACCTGGTTATGTCGTTTAGTCTAACGAACACTCTTGCAACATTTATGGATCTCATGAACAGGACTTTCTGACCTTATCTGGATCGGTTTGTGGTTATTTTATCGACGACATCTTGATGTACTCAAAGACTCGAGGAGAACATGTTGAATACTTGAGGATTGTGCTTTAAATTTTGAGAGATTATCAATTGTATGCCAAGAGATCTAAATGTGACTTTTGGATGATAGGAGTGAAATTCTTAGGACATGTGATTTCTCAAGAGGGTATTTTAGTCAATTATGCTAAGATAGAATCTTTTCTAAAATGGGAAAGACTAAAGAATGTAACTGAGATAAGAAGTTTTCTCAGTTTAGCAGGTTATTATCATCGTTTTATAGAAAAATTTTCGAGAATGGCCTTACCTTTAATGAAGTTAACAAGAAAAAATGTGAAGTTCAATTGGGATGACGATTATGAAGAAGTCTTTATAGAATTGAACAAAAGATTGACAACAAGACATGTGTTGTGTACACCGATGCTTTCAGTTCTAGATTAGGATATGTCTTGATGCAAAATGACAAAGTTGTGACTTATGCTTCTCATCTAGTTAAAGTCGCATAAGAAGAATTTTCCTACCATGACCTGGAACATGCAGCGGTGATTTTTGCTCTTAAGATTTAGAGATGTTACTTGTATAGTGTGAAGTTTGACGTATTCTCCGATTACAAGAGCTTAAAGTATATCTTCACTCAACGTGATTAGAACTTGAGGCAAGGTAAATGGGTTGAGTACATGGAAGATTATGACTTCGACCCGCAGTACCATGTTAGTAAAGCCAATTTTGTAGCTGATTTCTTGAGTAGAAAATCTCATGGTATATTAGTTGTACTCATTTTTCAAGATTGGAAGAACTCAGTGGTAATTGATGAATACAATTTGTAGTATTTCAAGACTGATAAAGCTACTTATTTTAGTAATGTTATTGCCACACCAGCACTTCTCCAGACAGTACAACAAAGTCAATGGCAAGAGTAAGATTTGAGAACAATCTAGAATTAACTCGAAAATGGTGAAAAATTGAAAGGTTGGAGTACAAAAAGAG
This sequence comes from Parasponia andersonii, assembly GCA_002914805.1. NCBI lineage: Eukaryota > Viridiplantae > Streptophyta > Magnoliopsida > Rosales > Cannabaceae > Trema > Trema andersonii. The sequence continues at coordinate 302,150 of JXTB01000116.1, forward strand.
AAGGATTTGTACTTTTCAGAGAAAAGCTAGTAGTAACTAATAATCCTCACCTTAGAGGGACCATTCTTACTGAGGCTCATAAGTTCAAGTTTGCGCTGGTAGCACAAAAATGCACCATGATCTGAAAAAACAGTACTGGTGGAAAGGTATGAAGTGTGATATAACTACTTTTATGGCTAACTGCATGACTTCTCAGCAAGTTAAACAGAACACCAGAGACTAGCTGAACTGTTACAACCTTTGCCCATACTGGAGTGGAAATAGGATAAGATCACAATGGACTTATGATGGGTTTGCTAACGACTCAAAGAAAGTACGACGTAGTTTGAGTAATTGAAAATCGTATGACAAAGACTACTTAATTCATACCGATTAGATCTGATTTTTCACTCAATAAACTCAGTCAATTCTACATTGATAACTTTATTCGATTGCATAGAGTGTCATCAAGCATAGTTTCTGAAAATGACCTAAGATTTACATTAAAGTTCTGGAGAACTTTCCGGAGAACTTTGAGAACAGAACTAGATCTCAAAACAGCTTATCATCCTTAGATAGATGGCTAATCTTAGAGGACCATTTAGATTCTAGACAACATGCTTCACTCTTGTATACTAGATTTTGATGGAAACTGGGATAATCACCTGTTATTGGTGGAGTTTACTTACAATAATAGCTACCAAACTAGCCTTGGCATGGATACATATGAGGTATTATATGGAATACCATGTAGATGACCTTTGTATTGGATTGATGTAGAGAAACATGTTACTCTTAGGTCAGAATTGATACAAGAGACCATTGAGAAGATTAAGAAGATTCGGGAAAGACTTAAAGTTATGTACAGTCGTCAGAAAAGATATGTGAACCCAAAGAGACGCAAAGTAGAGTTCGAAGTTGATGATCAAGTATTCTTAGAAGTAACGCCAAGGCATGGGATCATAAGATTTGGACTTAAAGGCAAATTAGCTCCAAGAAATATTAGACCATTCGAGATTACTGCTAGAATTAGGCCAGTAATATATTGCTTAGATTTGTCACTGCAATTAGGATGAGTGCATAATATTTTACATGCCTTGATGCTCATAAAGTACATACCTGACCTATCACATGTTATTTAGTTTGTGAAAGCGCTAATGCAAAAGGATGTAATATATGAGGAACAACCTATTCGAATACTGGGAATAGAGCTCAAAGTACTACGAAACATATAGATACCACTTATCAAGGTTCTCTAGTAACACCACAAGGAAGACGAAGCCACTTGAGAGCTAGAAATAGAAATGTATAAGAAATATCCTCATTTACTTAACTTCCAGCTTGAGGTTGTATTTTGACCCTTGTGTTGTGTTCAAATTTTGGGATGAAATTTCTTTAAAAAGGGGAGGATGTAAAATCTGAGAATTATTTTTAAAGGCAAAGTAGGCAATTTATACTCAATGGAATTATTGTAATTTCAAATTTTTAGAATAAAATATTTGAAATATCTAGAATTAATTAATGGGAGTTGATAGTGTTTTGAAATTATATAAAAGTGCCTTAACTCTCTCATCTTTTCACAGGAGAGAACCTGAAAGAAAGAAAAATGCTTAGTTTTTGCCAAAGCTCGCTGCAGCAATATGCTATTGCTGTCGGACCGATGCACTATCCTGCACTAGAGGAGGACTCGCCGAGGATCAAAACTTGACCAGCCACACTAGAATCGAAGCTCTGGTGGTCGAGATCTAGGCCTTCAAAATTACTGGCTGTAGACCGCTTTTTCGGCAAAATTTCTACCATCCGAAACCGTCTTACCTCACTGCTAGCCTGTGGAACCTATTCTCATTGTCGCCGACCTTCTCCAAGTTGTTGCACAGCTTATCTCGCCTCTTGTAAGATATTTATCATTTTGTTTGTTTTTACCAAATTTGTAAAAAATGATATCTTCATACATTTTTGGTTAGGTAATTATTATATCCTAGGTAAACATATAAAGTGAAAAAAACATTAAAAACCAAGAATAATTACGATTAGTAGAAGTAAAAATAGGATTCAGAAGTATGGTAAATTTTAATTAGAAAAAGATGATATTTTTCTAAATATATACAAAAAGTGGTATAAGAGTAATTTTTAGATTTTTGCGCTTAATTAATACTCAGGACCTTGACGCCGAATTTTGACTTCGATTTTTGATATAAAATACTACTATGTTTCATAGTGGAACAAAACTTAGAATTTCGTGGCTAGTAAATTGTACTGTTTTGCATGCCAGAAGCCTATCTCGTACCGTGACCTAGTTTTGATAAGGTATATATCTAACCTAATATTTTTAGGTCCTCTGAATTTAGTGGTAACCTCTGCTTTTCTATTTGAGACTCTGGTAGAAAAGTTACTTTTTCAAGTGGACTTACTAGGATCCATAAATTATCGTTTGAATACTTGAGTGACCAACGGGGGATTCTACAAGCATCATTAGCCTCATACTACTACTATATCGAGGTAGGGATTCGATTACCTGATTTTATATCTGCTTTGGATTTTAATTGCATTAAAATTCATTTATAAAAAATCGTGATTTTACGATATTTGATTAATTTTTGAAAATTATTAGATTATACTGGGATTGGACTCTATGGATTATTATACATATTTTTATTTTATGGTTGTGGGGCAAAACAGCGGTGAGCTGCTCATATATAGTAAATCCCAAAATAATGTAAAGTTGGATTTTTAAAGTATGATATGATCAATAGATGCATGGTTGTTATGAACTGTTACATGTTATACATACCATAGGATCACACACTTGAGTTTTATTATAACATCGCAGTATTTTAGATCACTAGCAAGTTATTGCAGTGCTAAATAAGAGACCTACAACCTTGCATAGGTTTTTACTGATACGCTTACGAGCAGTGTCAGGATGCTGGGTACCTCTGCTACAGAGGTATTACAGGATCGTGAAGGGAGGATAAGAGCTCACTTATTTTCATATTAATGTATGATATGTACAATGGTATGGTTTTAGATTTATTTCGAATATGTGATTATTCTAAATATTAATGATTTATAAATGGATTTAAAGGTACTAACCATGTATGTTTAAGAAATTGCATCCATCCAAAAGGTAATTGAATTCATACTAAGCATGTAAATGCTCACCCCTTACTTTTCTCCTCTCAGGTAGTACTCGGTATGATTTTGGAAACTCAAAAATAGAATAGCGCGGAGCTAGTTACCTTGCTGGGAATTAGTACTTATATACAATAACTCTGTTATTTGTCCTAGCTTGTATTAAACACTTAAGGACCCGTTTCACGGACTCAATCTGTATAATTATTGTGCTAGATTATGAGACTACTGATGATAATACTTGGTTTGTTTTAATAATAAATTTCGTTAACAATCTACATCTAAGGTTAATCATAAAATTGTATTTTTATAATTTTTTTAAAAAAATAACTTTTAAATTTTTATTTAAGAATTTCCCTTTCTGCCACTGGCCTAAGATTTGAGTCGTGACAATTAGCTAGGTGATCAAGGATAATTTTCAAGTAATTGTTAGTGGAAGTATATGATATAGAGGCATTCTTACCTATTCTAATTCTCAAAGTGAAAGAAACTATTAAGGATGCAACTAACTCACTAGTTGTATGACCTAAATATTTAGTACACATTGTATACTAATTGGAGGAAAAATATCTAACATTTGTTAATTTTACGATATATTAATTTATTTTATTCTAACCAAAATTTTAATTTCAATACAAAGACTTGAGAAGATTTTGACAAGGAAGAATGCATCTCCATTAGTATATTCTTGTACCAGGCTGGTCAGGTCTCATAATCTTCCCATCCTGATCTTCCCAAAACATTGAGGAATTTGTTTAAAATAATGACAAACAAAGATGATGACTGTTAGAATTTTGGCTGGTTAGCTTTTGTAATTATTTTTAGACTTTGTCCTACGTCGCTTCTGTATGAATATTTGGGGTCTACAGTTGGCTATAAATACAGCCTACTGTAATTGGTTTTAATCATTCCAAAATTAATTCCTTATTGGTGAGGACCTTTATTCCCAAGGACCTCTATAGATTTGTTTTTATCTCTTTTTCTCATTTGTTTCTAGGTTTTTGCATTATAACCTAGATTTTGTATTTCTACTTATTTGAAGTTAGTGAAGTAGGCAGCAATGTCCCAAGGATGTAGGTAATTTGCCGAACCTCGCTAAATTTTATGTTCTCCTTTATTTTTGTATTTAGAGTAGTTATGCTTTCGCGGCATAATAAGTGGTATCAAAGTAGCATGTTCACCCTAGGTTTTGTTTGGTAGCTATTTGAAATATTAGTAGAAATGTCAGAATCAACGCATGCAAAGATGAAAACTGTGACTAGTGCAAAAATCGACATGGAGAAATTTGATGGCCGATATAGCTTTAGCTTATGGCAGTATGAGGTATTGGATGGTTTATATCAACAAGATCAAGATATTACTCTAGAGGAGACAAAACCAAAAAAAAATGGATTATAAAGAATAGATGAGGATCAATCGTCAAGCTTATGGTACGATCTGCTTATGTCTTTATAAAGAATAAAAGTATCCATTTATGAGAGAGACTTTTGCAAGTAAGCTGTGGAAAGTTCTCGAGAACAAGTATATGAAGAAGAGCAATGAGAATCGACTATACTTGAAGAATAGACTTTTCCGCCTCCAGTTGAAGCCTAGTACAATAATTCGTGACCATATTAATACTTTCAACTAGTTGATTGCAGATTTGGATGAAACATTCAAAGATGAGGATAAAGCAATGTTATTGATTGGGTCCCTTCTTGATGAGTTAGATCATCTTTGTATTACGTTGCTTCATGGGAAGGAAAAATTATCCTTCAATGAAGTGAGTACTGCATTGTACAATCATGAGATTCAGAAGAAAGATCAAAAGGAGAATAGGGACATTCCAGTAGAAGCACTTACAACCAAGAGATATAGTCAAAGTTGTAAGCAAGAAAAAAAGGATAGATCTCATTTGAAAAGAAGACTTGGTACAGATGAATGTGCCTTCTTTCATGAGAAAAAGCATTGGAAGAAAGATTATTTGAAGTTACAGAATAAAGGCAAGGCCAAAGCTACTTCTAAAGTTAAAGATGATGAGTCAGATCTTATTTTAATTAGTCAGTCATTGATGTCTCAGCGTAGCAAGAGGATTTTGGATTCGGGTCATACTTACCATATGTGTCCTCACAAGGAGTGGTTCTTCAACTTCGAAGAGCTAAATGGTGGAGTTATTTATATGGGTAATGATGAATCATGTAAAATAGTTAGGGTAGATTCAATTCGATTGAAGAATCATGATAGATTAACTAGAGTTCTGATATATGTTCGGTATATACTGAAATTGAAGAAGAATCTCATCTCTTTAAGAGCTTTAGAATCTAAAGGCTTCGCTATGTCTATACGAGAAGGAATTTTGAAAGTCACTTTAGGCTCTTTGGTGGTAATGAAAGGTACAAAAAGAAATAACTTGTATTACCATAATGGTAGTATATTTATTAGATCAGTTACTACGGTTTCTGGATGATGAAGCTTCAAAAATTACCAGCTTTTGGCATATATATTTGAGACATGCAGCGGAAAAAGCTTTCTTTAGTTTCGTGAAGCAAGGCTTACTAAAAGAAGCAAAGACCTATAAGTTAGACTTTTGTAAATACTATGTTTTGGGAAAATAGACAAGAGTGAAGTTTGGCACAACAATTCATAATGCTGAGGATATTCTGGATTATGTTTATTCAGATATGTGGGGAACCTACCGAGATAACTTCTTTGGGAGGTATGCACTATTTTGTTACTTTTGTCGATGACTTTTCAAGAAGAGTTTGGGTATATATAATGAAGAATAAGGATGACGTACTTGAAATTTTCCTTGAATAAAAAAAGATAATTGAGACTCAAACAAGTAGAAAGATCAAACGACTTCGATCAGACAACGGTGGAGAATATAGAAGTGATCTATTTTTGGGAGTTTGCCCATCTAAAGAAATTGTGCGTCACTTTACGGTCCGAAAAATACTACAGTGAATAGAGTGGTATAACGCATGAATCGGACTTTGTTAGGGAAGGTTAGTATATATTATCCAATGCTGGGTTGAGCAAAGCTTTTTGGGCTAGGGCAATTATGTATGCATGTCATTTCATTAATCGTTTACCATTGACTATAATTGAAGGCAAAACCCCTCTTGAGGTATGGTCTGGAAAATGTACTAGTGATTACGATTCTTTACATGTTTTTGGTTCCACTACTTATTATCAAGTAAAAGAATCTAAGTTAGATCTGAGAGCCAGGAAAGCATTATTTATGGGTATCAGCTCAGGTGTAAAGGGATACTGAATTTGGGGTCTAAGTTCGAAGAAAATTTTATTTTGCATGGATGTTAATTTTGATGAGTCTACCATATTGAAAAGGGTAACAGAAGACTAAGAGAAGACCATTAGTATTCTGCAATAGGTGGAGCCTAGTCGACAACAGGTGAATTTTGAGAAAATAACAATAGTAGTCCTAGCTAATGTTGTTGAAAATAGTGGTACCACTCCATTGGCAGAGGAGGACATAGAAGATAAAGAAAAAGTTCTGACCTAAGAGCCTCAACAGCAGCAAGAATCAATTGCACATAATAGGCCAAGATGTGAAATTCGTAAACCTACTCGATTTGTTGATATGGTGGCTTATGCACTTCCCATTGTGGATGATGATGTTTCTTCTACGTACAAAGATGTAGTCAAAAGTTTGGAAACTAAACAGTACATGAAAGCAATGGAAGAAGAAATGCAGTCTCTTCGAAAGAATAATACTTGGGAGCTAGTTCAACTACTGAAGAATAAGAAGGCAATTGGGTACAAATGGGTATATACAAAGAAAGAAGGATTTCCTGATAAGAATGATGTTCGCTTCAAGGCAAGATTGGTAGCTAAAGGCTATGCTCAGTTGGAGGGAATTGATTAGAATGACGTATTTTCTCTAGTTGTTAAACATACCGCTATTAGAATTTTGTAAGCCTTAGTAGCACAGTTAGATCTTGAACTAGTTCAATTGGATATAAAAACCACGCTTCTACATAGTGATTTAGAAGAGAAAATCTATATGTCTTAGCCAGAAAGATTCAAGGTTGCTAGAAAAGAAAATTAGATTTGCAAACTAAAAAGATCACTTTATGGGCTGAAACAATCGCTAAGGCAGTGGTATAAGTGATTTTATCAATTTATGATGGGTCAGAAGTATATAAAAATCAAGTTTGATAGTTGGGATTATTTTCGCATGCTCTGAGATGGGTCTTTCATTTATCCACTCTTGTATGTTGATGATATGTTGATAGCTTTGAAAAGTTAAGAAGAAATTGAGAAGTTAAAGGCTCAGTTAAATCAAGAGTTTGAGATAAAGGAACTCGGTGAAGCAAAGAAGATTCTCGATATGGAGATTAGCAAAGATAGAGGGAGAAACAAGGTTAGTTTGACTCAGAAGTAATATCTGAAGAAAGCATTACAGCATTTTGGTAAAACTGAACAATCAAAACCTATTAGTACACCACTTATTCCTCATTGCAAGCTTAGTGCATCTTGTCTCTAAGTACAGATGCAGAACGAGAGTACATATCACAAGTTCCGTATTTAAATGCAGTTAGTAGCTTGATATATGTGATGGTGTATATGAGACCCAACATTTCACATGCAGTTGGAGTTGTAAATAGGTATATACATGATTTAGGTAAAGATCATTAGTAAGCTGTAAATTGGATTCTATGGTACTTAATGAAGACTATAGATGTTGATTTAGTTTTTGAGCAGGATGATATACTTGGTCAGCGTGTGATTGGTTATGTTGATTTTGATTAAGCTGGAGATTTGGATAAATGTCGTTCAACTACTTGATATATATTCATATTTGCAAGAGTACCAATCAATTAGAACTCTACTTTGCAATCTATAGTTGCATTGTCTACTACAGAGGCAGAGTACATGGCAGTTACAAAGGCTGTGAAGGAAGCTATTTGTTTGCAAAGATTACTGGAAAAGCTAGAACAGGAGCATGTTTGTATTTATGCTGATAGTTAGAGTGTCATTTACTAAGCAAAGAATCCAGTATACTATATATGTACGAAACATATCGACGTCTAGTAACACTTTATGTGGGAGATTATTGATGAAGGAAAAATACTGCTTCAGAATATTAGAACTGCTGAAAATCCTGCGGATATGATAACCAAAGTGGTGACATCGATTAAGTTCAATCAATGTTTGGACTTGATTAACATCCTACAAATTTAATGGTACCTTTCGGTACATAAAGTGGCGTTGCTATAATAGATAGAGGATATAGGAAATGGCAAACTTTGGGTGGGACTTGCTAACTCGCCAAGGTAGAAATTGTTAGAATTTTGGCTTGTTAGCTTTCATAATTAATTTTTGACTTTGTCCCACATCGCTTGTGTATGAATATTTGAGGTCTACAGTTGGCTATAAATATAGCCTACTGTAATTAGTTTTAATGATCTCAAAATTAGTTCCCTATTGGTGAGGACCTTTATTCCTAAGAACCTCTATAGTTTTGTTTTTATCCCTTTTTCCTATTTGTTTCTGTGGGTTTTCACAATACAGCCTAAATTTTGTGTTTCCTCTTATTTGAAGTTAGTGAAGTGGTCAACAATACCCCGAGGATGCAGATAATTTGCCGAACCTCAGTAGCTAGTTGGTAGTTTATATTTAATATTATCTTAGAATTAAATATAAGTATTTGAAATAGTTGTATTTCCACCGCACAATAATAATTACAAGTTTGTATGAAACCGATAAACACTACTTATATGCATGTGGTATTTGCATAAGGTGAAGATTGGTTCTATGGACATAATGCTTTACATTAAGTAAGAAATATATCTCTATTCTTGTTAATTAATTGAATTGTTGCTTAATATTTCTAACTTTATTTGGTTTATGAATATTATTAGGATATTGCATGATAAGTTTGTGGAAAACTAGTGTCTTCATTTTTAAATGTTCATTAAGCTATTCCTTATATCCATAGTTGGTGACAATACCGTTAAGATAGTCATTTTCAATCAATTGTGATTTTCTTGAGTTTAGGGATGAGGGATATACTTTTTTTAGCACTACATAACACAAGATAAATCTCGTTCTTTTATAATTGTATTACTTATTATACATGTGGTTAAATCAAATAATTAATTCATTTCGTACTTTATCATGTGCAGGAGACATTGGATATTATTTGTGATAAACATATTTCAAGAGATGATTTATTTTTAAAATTCCATTTAAATATCCTCTCAAAAAAGATGCTATAGATCTAATGAAAGTGTAAGTATGGTAATTACTTATATTTACATGAATCAATGTGTTTACGAAAATAATTATGTTAGTATGACATACTTATATAACTAGTTTTGAAAAGCTACATCAATATTGCTTCACGTCGTTCTACAAGTGATGCGAAAACTACATTTTATAGTAGTTTGACACTTATTAATATAGCATTTTCACCTTTACTTCAAAAAAATAAATGGTGAGATTTTTTTTCTTAATTAATGTCTAATTTTAGAATTAATAAATGTTTATAAAATATGTAAAATAAAATATTTTTTGATTGTTTTAGAAGTGGAGAATAAGCTTTTAAATTGGACAAATGTCTTTATCTACTGGAATTTGTTATTGTAAAAGTTCAATTTTTTCAATAGCAGGTTTTGTTGATCTCAAAAAAATAAAAAATAAAAACAGTATGCAAAAAGAGAGGCTAATTGATATAAAAAAAAAAATATTTGCATGTTTTCGTTTATCCTGTATATCATTGCTTGACAGGGTCATGGGGTTCTAATCAGGGGGGAATAAATTAATGTTTCAGTTGGCTTGCCATTAACACTTACTCTCGTTGAAATTTTAAGTCGACCACCTAAAATCTTTGTCCAATTCTAAGTGTGTTACTCCATCTTTTTCCAATCACGAAACCAAAGTCAAACTCCATGTAAAAACCAAATTATGCATCCCTCTCGAGAGCACTCTTTCTCTTAATTGAACTTAGGAAACTGTTTCATTCTTGGTTTTAAACAAAATCATATCTATGTATATATATAAATTCCCAATTCAATAAATATTTTTTTTAGTTATTTATAAAAAATTTTTAGTCATTAGATAATAATCTAATATGACTAATATAATTTAAATAATTGAAAAAAATAAAAATAAAAATAAATTATTTAATAATTTTTTCTCTTTATTTTTATTATAAAAAGATATATACGATATATTTTAATTAGATAAAACAATACTTATAGATATATAAAAAATAAATCTATTTTATTAGTTTGTCAGGGATTTTATTTAAATTAGTCATGCCCAAACTTCTATTAAGCTTATAGACATCACATCTGTTTTGGTAGTTCATGATTAATATATTATTGACTATCAGAATTGTTCTTCCCGACACCGAATACTGGAATATATTTTGTAAATTATGCAAGTAATTCTCGAACATCCCTTTATTCCTTTTCAATTTCCAGGGAATAGTTTTTGCTTACTTAAATAGACGGATTTGGAAATTATATTAATTTTAGTATATCTGGTGTACTGAATGGGACTGTGCCCCTTGACCTCTTCTAAGAAATTTTTCAACGAGTAATTGAATATTATTGATACATAAAACAAATTTTACCAATCACAATTTCCTTGGTATATGTTCTAATCAATCCGCTGCATATATATATATATATATATGTATACATGTATATGAGTTCGTCAAATTAAGGGATTACCCTTTAACCTGAACCATTAATTCATTTACGTATATATCTATATATACATATATTAATTTATATGCATGTTTCCTAAGGCTAAAATGTTGAATATTGACATGGCTAAAATATTGGATATTGACATTTAATGCAATGGTACGATTAGTTTCATAGGCTTTAATTATATAACATCATGGTTCAAGATGAGTATGAGTCCCGCCTACAACCATTTCTTCTAATTAATGAGAATCTATTCATAGGTGAGGCTAGAAAGAAACTCTAGCGAATTTCACAATCTCCATCTCATCTTTCTGGGTCCCAAGGGTGAAAGATCTTGTCCCACTTTCAGCGGATAAAAATTACACTCAAAAGTTAAAGAATATTCTTTTCATTTCTTGTTTAAATCTGATACTTATAGTACTTCTTAGAAACCTTTATACTTATTTTCCTTTTTGGCTAATTTGTTGTTTTTCCCAGCCACACCCGAATTCAACATGGAAAAGGTCACAATAATGCACCTTTATGTTAATGGCTAGCCTCCCTTGAAAAAATGTCCAAAGAGTTTTTAAGTAATAGTTGATTGAATTATTTGATGAACACTTAAACTTGAGTTTATCACCTAACGTCAAGTTTCAAGAGCTACAAATTAAAGATTAGAGGAAATGGGAATAAAAAACTTGTTAAGATTATGATTGCCAAATTAAAAATGGACAAATTAAGAAAAAAACTTCCGCATCTATAAGACGCTATTAAAATAAATTGGATAAAGCTTGCAACTTTGAACAAAGGCCATGAATCAGTTTTATCATTAAAAAATGTTGAACTACTATGCATTAGTGATAGGAAGACTCGGCATTTATTTCTTTATATTTTCATTCCCAAACCCAAAATAGTACCCGCTTGCTAACGTCATGCCAAACTCAATATTTCACATTTTTCTTTTTGAAACAATAACATATTTCACTTTTAAATGGTGTGTTTTAACTTTTAAGCTTCAAATTCTTAAGATACCAATTACCTGGAAGTAGAAGCCAAGCATCTATATATTAGGTGAAACGTGTGTTACATAGTCCTAAATAAAGTGCCTCTCGTTGAACAATATTAACACACTTCAAAATCATGGTATACTTCACAATTTAATTGAGTATGTCATCTAAACTAAAACTAGTAACTAATCTTTTTCTAGCTATTAATGAAGAAGCACGTTACGATTTTTATTAAACTCAACTAAAATTTACAAAAGGAAAGGTACAATTAATTTCATTTTTTTTTCTTTTTCGGTTTTTTTAATGTAATTAACTAAGAAGTTCCACTTCATACATATCTAGTTACTCAAAGTTTCTATTTACATGTACGTGTACACCACAAAAAACTAAGAAGTGATCTCCACATCACACGACTTTGTCACCCATGCCCTACAATCTAAACCCCACCCAATCAACTCACAACACGTCAATTGTGACTAAACTCCCATAAATTTAAATTTAAATAATTTTTTTTTAAAAAAAAAAAAAAGAAAGAAAGTAAACGAAGCCGTCGACTTTGACCTCCGATATTCCATTTCCACCATGGCGGTGACACAGCCAGGCTCACCTTCACCCGCGGGTGATCCTATCACTTCCCAAGTCTCTCCAGATACCCAGGCAAGGGACTCGCCCTGGGCGATCTCAGCGGGAGCTCACTCATCTGCTTACCGTTGCTGTCGTAGTAGATCACTCCCGAGAAATCCAACGGCTGGCACTTGTCCCCCATCAGGATCGACCGCTGCCACACGCCGCCGTCTCCCCAGTCTCCGGCTCCGGCGCCACCGTGTGCTCCGGCGAACTCGTCGTCGTCCGGCTTCTTCTTGTGGATGAACGTGATCGCCTTGTTGCTTATGGTGGTCAGGAACTGCTTCGGCTTGTTCAGCGGCGACTTGTACGGCGACTGCGGCTGAGCCGCCAGCGGCGCCTTGGAGTGGTGGCTCATCGGCTTGCTCGGCTTCAGCTTCTTGGAGACTCGGCCGGCTTGCTTCGAGCACATGTAGGCGAAAGCCAGCACGGAGGCTACTACGCCGGCTGATATTCTCTTCCCGGCTCCCGAGCCGTGTTCGGGGGTTTTGGGTGCGAAGGCCGCGGTTTTCATTCTGCCCCTTTGCGGTTATTTTCTGTTTGGTTCTCGAGAAAATTGGCGGGGAAGGGTTTTAGAGAGAGAGGAAAAAAAAATAAGTTAGGAGCTCGGCTAGTATTTTTTTCCCTGGGACGGAGAGGAGAGAGGGTGTATATATATAGGTGGGGATTGGGTTTAGGTGACCGGTTATAGCCGGTAGATTTTTATTTTTTTTTTTTATTATTTTTTTTTTTTGGGTGAGGAGGAGAGTGGACTTTGTACTTGCTGGATTGAAATTTTGATTTTTGATATTCAGGTCGGTATTCGGGAACTTAAGGAGAAAGAGCTGTGATCAGGTGTATGATTCGGCATGTACGAGGTGACGAGGACACGAAATTGACGAGTGTGTGTGACACTATTAATTTGGAGTAATGAGGCAAATAAGATTATTACTTATATGTTGGATGCTCGTTAATATTTTATGTGGAAGTGGAAGTAGTAGTAATATCTACATACATGAATTTATGTCAGACCAGACAAGTACATAATAAATTTGTAAATTGAATTTTTTATCAATAAATTTCGTGATTGTAACCAAAATCATGTGCATGATTTTTAGTATTATAGCCTATTATTTTTTTTATGGAAAATCATATTCATCATTTAATGATTTGTACTTCCTTGCAAAACGTACGAAGATATTAAGATTTTGTTTATACGCCAACGAATGAGGGCTAGCTAACTCCTGCGGGAAAAAAATATTGATGACCAAACTGAATGGGACTAAAGATGAATCTAATATCTAGCTAATGTATTTTGTTAGAAATATATATATGAAGCGAACACGAAAAGATAAGTATGACTATGAGTCGTTGAGTTTTCATTATAACAACTTTAGTAATACACTAGGTCTATAAAGACGTCTCCTGTACATATATGGTGCAAGACTGCAAGTGCAAGTACATAAGCATATATACAATATGATCATGTGATAGAGATGTTCACGGTGCAATTTCATCGGTGTTACCACTTATTTAGTGTGCTAAATCGCACTTGGGCCATACCTATATCCCGAACCACACGTATGGCTTTAGGCTTAATTTAGGCTTTTCAATTCGACAAATTTGAACGACTGAAATTTGTCATTTTTTCACTTCTAGAGGTATGATATTTGAAATTAAAATTACAAATAGAAAAAGTTAAAAAGTGTGAAAAAACAAATTCTTAAAATATTTTATAATATACATTATAATGCCATGTGATATAAATCACGTTGAAGATTTGATAAACCAGACCAAACCACATAAGTTAGAAAAATCATATGGATTAGTGTTATGTAATTGGACCGTATTCTCGGGTTTTTTAAACAACACTGTCATGTGATATGTGATATACAAATCAATTAAAATAACTCAAGAATGATACTAAGGATTTCAATTCTCATCCCAACTTTCATTTACCAAATTATGCAGGTGATTATCTGCCAATCATTTTATTAATAAATTATTAAATATTTGTGATAAGTTCTAATATATCAATTGTTTTACATATCACGGCCGTTTATATTAAAAATTTTGGGAAAACAGATATTATATGTAGCATCATCAAATAACTTAATTAAACACCAAAACGTGTGTAATTAAAATATTATATGGCCTAATTAAGTAACTACACAGTCTTAACACCTTTCAACTTGTCGAGCAGATGGGGCCATATAAGAAGGGGAGGCCAGGAAGAGAAACCCCATCAACTAGGAAAGACACTTGGAGGTGAACAACACATACCAGTAAACAACACATCAAACGTCCCGAAACCTTCCCATAAAACACAATAGAAGTGGAGAATCAGCTTCCAAACAAGTTTCCAGATTGAAATCCACGTCAAGGGATGTGATTGGAGAGTGTAAATTGATGATCACACGAAACTCAAATTCACAGGATCATGATTTCCACGTGTCACGCTCTCAGCTACTGGGTACTAATATACTATAGATAATAGCATAATACAAAGTGAGTGGTGGTTGAGTCAACGCAAGTAACCCTAGTGGGGTATGCATAAAGTAGGTTCATAGCAAATATGCATGCCATTTAAGTCTATCCCGCTTTCTGTTTGGTAAGTGGGAATCTGGTCCTATGGTATTTGAACTAGAATCAAATTTGTGCGTTTCTCATTTCTCTTTGGCCCGCTTCCATATGGTTCTCTTCTTCCTTCCTTTTTTTCTCCCACTAACCCACTATTTAATTTAGAGGAAGATTGGGAATTTCTTTTTGTTTCATTTAGTGGTCTTAATTATGTGCAATAGTAATTCCAATAAGGTAGATGTTATGGAATTTTAATTTGAGCGGCAAATATTTCTGCCCACAAATTTGGTTCTTTGAGCAAATGATTGTGATGCGCAACTAGGTGGATTTTTATGGGGATTAAATCTTTGTTTGTTTGTTTGATGCGCAATTAGTGATGGTTGTATCATTTTTGTTTTCCGTTTAAGTATTTGCTTAGAAGATCAATTAAAACAATTAATGACCTTTCGTTAAGAAAATGTAAAATACTGATAAAAATAAACCTGATACCGTATATAGTAAACGGGATCAAATAAAAAACAAAGACAAAGGGATTGAGAACCACTTGATTCTTCAATTTGCAGGACTTTCATTATTTTTGCAATTTGCATGTATTTTTATAATAGAGAAAATTACATAATAAATCCTGGATTTCACCTTTTTGCACAAAAAATCCTGTATTTTAGAAATTACATTCCAAAACCTTTGAATATTTGATTGTTTTTTCTTAAACTTCCCATTGTTTAGGGCCATTGATCAAAATTAGTGAATGAAAAACGCTAGAAAAACTCAATAAAAAAATATAAATTTAAAAATCTTACCAAATAAGATAATATATAACTTATTTCAGTAACTGAAAATCATATAGATGATAACAATTTACATTAATTTTTCACACTTTTTCGTGTTTACAGTTTTTATTTCATTGGTTCAGTTTTTCGGAGATATATATAGAGGATAAATTTGTATTTTCACTGAATAATTTGACCAATTGTGTTGATCAGGTAAAATTTGAAGAAAATCCCAAATTAATAGTGAATATTCTAAATTTCTAAAGTATACATTTTTCTGGGTTTGATTATATAATTTTCCCTATGTAATCTCAATAAATGAATATCCCATAAATTAATAATTCCGGTTAAATATGATAATTTTTCTGGGTTTGATTATATAATTTTCCCTATGTAATCTCAATAAATGAATGTCCCATAAATTAATAATTCCGGTTAAATATGATAATCATTCGGTCCTAACTCAAGTCAATATACTAAATCAATATTTTCGCAGAAGATGATAATTTTTTTGTAGTTCATTTAGGATACATTAAATATATAAATTAATAATTGATTAAATATATAAAAGATATAACACATAAATGTTCATAATATTAATGAGATTTTTCTAGATAACTTCTATTTTCTTAATTCAGTTTTTTTTTTCAAAATATATTCAAAGTTATTTATTTATTTTTTGTATTTAAATTTAATTTTATCTCCTTTCTGCAATGTATACAGAGTTAGATTCCAAAAGTAAAACTGATAACTATTTATAAAGGTTACATTCAACATATATGAAATATCTTAAAATATTATATTTTATAAAATATCAAATTTTAAAACTTTTTATCTTATGTATATTTATTTATTAACTTTTTGACGTACACTGAGAATTAGTTCTTAGAATTTTATTTATGTAGAACTATTATGCATATACATGTCAAATTTTAGGTTTCTTTATATACACACATAAATAATAATAAATTTTAAGTTTCTTTGCATTCACGCGTAAACTTTGCTTCTATCTAATTTTTATTATTATAAATCTAACATGTATTTTAAGAAAACAATTACAAATATTAAACTTTAATACTTTTTTAAATTAATAAATATTTATTTATCAATAAATTAATAAATTATTCATTTATCAATAAATAAATAACATCTCTAAAATAATAATTTTTCTTAATCCTAACACTATTAATTTATAGAGGTTTAATTGTATATGTAATAGGCAAACTACAAACTACTAAAAATTTATGACAAAGGTTGGTCAATTGAAGATTGATGGTCTGATCAAAGCAGGTTCTTTTTTTTTTAATGTACGAAGAACACGTTTTAATTGTAAATTACCAAATTATTAAATCCATTTTACGTTGTATTTATTTTCCTGGCCTGACATCTCTCAAATGTTTATTTATATATTTTTGATTTTTTTAAGGGAAGTAACAATTGATAAGATTAATTGTCTATCAGCTTTTCTATCCCATTATATATACCTTTACTTTATGCGATAATATGTTTCTATATGGACAAATACAAACATCTCTTGACCTTATTAATAAAAATAAAGATTATATATATACATATATTCGTAATAAGGCTAGATAATGAGAACTAAAAAAATACATTGGGAAGTCAATATGATTCCCAAACATAATTGATTCCTCAAAATGTCTACAGATCGATATTCATTCCTTATTAATTCTGCCCGAATCATTTTTTTTTAATTTCAATTACTATCTTCGTATGTTACAATATTAAATAATAAAAATATTTCTTTTTTTTTATAAATAATAAACATATTTCTACTCTGCCTCATAAAATTCGTGTTCGAAATCACAATATTAAAATAGTAGTTTACCTATTTATTTGTGCAGAGAAGCCATATTTGCAACTTTGGACAATTTTCTCAACTAGTTTGGCATCTTTTAGCTTAGTTTAATTTCAGATATTGCCGATTGACCTTGATTATACTTTCATATTTTATTAAATTATTCTATTATCGTCTGTTCAAAAATTCGCATCCATATAGTAGGGATTCTGTCTTAACCAACCCATCCTTACTTGGTATAAGAAAGAGAGAAAACTCCAAAAATAAAAAGAAAAAAAGAAAAATCTTATGTTATAGGTCTATATAAATGGGTGTTTCTTTAATCCAAAAAAAAATCGTATATTATGGGTATACATTATTGCGATAACCATCGATAAATATTTTAATTTTAAATTATCTGATTGTAATTAAATAGCCATAATTATACGAAAAAGTCTGTTATACTTAATGTTTAATATTTTATTACAACATAATAAGATGAACATTTTAGTTATTTTAGTTTTCATTTTTTTTCCAATCATATTCAATTGATATACTCAAAATATTCTAATCCTCATTATTATTATTTTTTTTTCAGAAAATTCACATTTATTTTAATTTCTCATAAAAGTTAAAATACAAGCTAATTTAATGGGGGAATATTAATTTTGACTCTCTTTTAATACATGTCATGAAGAGGGATGACCTATAAACTACTTCCAAAAGTAGGACTTTTGTTGTCATATCATTTAATGTACATTTCGCAATTTTAAAATTACCTCTAATTTGACTCCAGCCGACTATCTTCGACTGAAGTCGAGATTATTTGACCATAATTAAACGACAGTCGAACTCTGGTCAAAATTTTCGACCGCTGACTTCGACCTAATTGAAAATTTTCAACCACCAATTGAAAAACGATCTGAACAATTGGGAGAGACAAGTAAAAAAGTTTGACTATGGTTGAAATTTTTTAACTCGGATCGAGTGCGCGGAGGAGCCACCACCGGGGTCAGGATCTAGAATGTCAATGGTAGCTAAAATAGTTTAAAGTTTGTTAGAGAAATAGCATATTCAAATAATTTTACACATATAACACGATAACTAGTGATAGTTTTTAAAAATATTAATAAGTGAATCCCAATTTTCATCGCAAGGGTTTAGTAAACTGCTTAAGTACAAAAATATCTAATGTTTAATATATAAAAGTAAAAGGACTTCTAAGAGTTTTACAGAAAAATTAAAAAGAATTACAAAAATGTCATACTAAAAGAAATACCGCACCAAATGGTATTTTTGAAAATCAAATGTGATATTTTTCTAAATATTTTCATTATTGATTATTAGTTTGGTTATCAATTTTGGTTATTAATTTATAATTTATAATTAATATGTTCATTTTGGTTACTAGTTTATGATTTTTGATTACTAGATATGGTCTATAGTATATAATTAATGCATTTATTATGATTACTAGTTTCTAATTTATTATCAACTAATTTGGCTGCCAAATTATAAACTACCATTTTGATTACAGATTATCAATTACAAAAATAGTTATTGGTTATCAATTAAATATTAGTTACTAGTAACTAACCAATTTAGAAACTAAAAACTAGTACATTACTATTAAATAGTAAAACATAATGTAAAAAGGAAAAATAGTTAGAAAAAAAATAAAAGAAGGAAAAAAAGGAAAAACAAAATAAAGGGAAAACAATTATAGCTCATTGTCCTTAAAACGAGGGAAAAAAAAAAAGAAACCCAATAAAATAGGGGGGAAAAGGAAAAGGAATACAGAAAAAATAAAGTAAAAAAGAAAAAAGGAAAAAAGTGAAGAAGGGCTGGTGGGATTTGAACCATGTGAAACAAAGAATACAATGTACAAACAATTAGACCAACTAATTTCCAAGGTTCATTCTAAAATAATATTTTAATTACAAGTCTACCATCATCCTTTTTGAGTTGCCTAGTATAGCAAATACATGCGGTACAGGGAATTGGATATTTACACCATATATTTTTATTTGTAATTTTTTTTATCGGTAATAGCTTAATTATTCAAAGTAAAAAACTAACAATCCTGCACAAAGCTCTAAAAATATATTTAATTCTAATGTAAGGAAATTAAAATAACACTGTCAATAAAACTGTAAGAAATTTTGATAACTGAATTCTGTTAAAAAAATAAAATTCATATTATAGGTAACTAAAATTTTTAAAAATTAAAAGGTAAAAAAATCATGTCCTAAACTTATGTAAAAAAATTAAGGCAAACTAAATTTCAAAAAATATTTCGTTCATATTAAAAATATTGATATTAAAATAAAGTATAAGAAAAAAATATTAGAATATTATCCATAAGTTTAAATGGAATATTATTAATTCTATGATACATGTACAAAAAGTATTCCGATACATTATATTATACATGAATTTAAATCAACATAAAAGTTAATTAACCTACTATTGCATGTCATTACTCATTTATAGAGAAAAAAACAAGAATGCTCATTCAAATATATATATATATATATATATATATATATATATATATATATATATACGTTCCATGAAATTGATTTTTTTAATGTAAGCAATAACGGAACTATAACTTATTTAGTTATTTATATTGGTTGTGAGGCAATTGTAAAAATATAAAAACAACACAGCAACTAAAAAAAACATAGGATTTATGGCACAAATTGTCCTCAAATTATCTAACTTGAGATAAATAGATTCCCAAAATTCTAATTTTGACAATTAAGACCCTGAATATTTTTAATTCTATGCAATCTAATCCTTGAAACTGTCCAGATTGCAACATATTATTAAATTTTTTAAGAAAAATCTACATGAAGAGCACATGATAGCATCTGAAAATGTATTTTAGAAGTAATTTTAGAATTTCAAGCATAAAAAGAAACAATCATAAAATAGTTTTCTCCAAATTTGTAACTACAAGAACTCTAAATATGCAAACAATACTTTTTTTCATCCTACCAATTCCTTTTATTTAGTTTATTTCAGTCATTTACTCTTTTAGATGCCAGCACATACTTCTTACAAGTGTTTTTTGTCAAAATTTTAACAGTATGTGGTAATTTGTACAATTTAATGACCAAATTTTATGGAAACAAAAAGTTCAATGGCTTAATTGCCAGAACTTTAAGGAGTAAATTGTAACTAGTTAGAAGTTTAGAGACCATTTGTGCCATATTAACCCAAAACTTTATTATATTATTGATTCAAACAATGATTACACTACAAAATAATCTTAATAGATTTTTCTGAAAAAATTCAATTTTTTTTATCTTCAATTTCCTATTCTCACAAAGAAATTATTTTCACTTTCTTATTTATAAAGAGAAAAAAATGTTTAGAATACATTTTGTAGAGTCGAAAATCTACGATTGAAATTATAGGAGATACAAGACCGTTTATGATTTGGAATCTGCAAAGCTGGAAAAAATTGGTTAATTAATTGAGCTAAGCTCATATAGTTGCCTACATACACGTAAAGGGATCAAATCATATGTAGTTTTTATTCTCTACAAAAGAATAAGTAGTCAAAGTAGACAATATAACCTAAAGAGATTTTAGTAGGGACTATCTAGAGAGAATGAGTAATCACTAAAGAATGAAGAAGAATTTCACATATTTACAGGAAAAGGTAGACCAAATTAGATAATCTCAATGAATACTGCACCTGCCAAGTTCTTGTTCTATTAGAGGCTTGTGGGCTTGTGTGTAGTGTCAAAGAAGAGATTTATAAAAACAAATTTAAAGTATTCCAAATCAAATATACATAAATAATATCATGCACATGGCATATAAGAAATAAGCATCAATTAGTTAAACTTAAATTAGCAAACAAACATGTTGCTTCACATTTAAACTAGAAGTATTTTATTGTAGCTATGACATACTTTAACAAAATAAGAATACTAATAACAACAGACATATATAATTAGAGGGGTAAATAGTATCTGTTGTCTGATCTTAAATCTACACATTGGTCAATATTAAAGAAAGAAAGTCAACGATTGAGGAGGATACGCCATCGAATAATGGTAATAATTGATAGTGCGACCTGCTTTATATGGTTAAATATGCGACCATTAAAAAAGGAAATTAATTCAAGCTTCTTCAAATGGGTAACCCATGAGGAAAAGGAAACAAGCATTTGGGTATAGATTAAGTAATCAATTATTCTATTTAAGCTATTACCCATTTTTATATTGTTACTTGAAATTGTATAATCCGATTATGTACTTTTCCGTTTGCATAATTCGAAAACCTAAAGCTATCCTCACCTATATAAAGGAGGCTCAATTTCGTAATTTTCTATCTCACAATCATCACATAATTACCTTACTATACATTCTCTCTGTAATTCTCCATTTGCTCTCACTTTGAGACTTAGAGAAACTCTTATAATTCTCCAGAAAATAGTGAAGAACAATGGACGTAAGCTCATTATTTTGGGGACTAAACTACTATAAAATTCTTATCTCTTTACTTTGCGTTATTTTTTAACCTTTTTCATACACAAGCCATATATTATAATTTCCTAAATTTTTTGTTGACAAAACCTCTGTCAATAATTGGCGCTAGAAAAAAGGTTATCCTAGCAATAAGTTTGTCATTCTCGTCCATTCAACAATGGCAAATACTAAAAACACCACCAGGAATGTTGAAGTTAGCCAAAATCAATCCCAAAGCACTACTGTTGCACAGCCGATCCCATATAGGATCAACTTGCTGTGAATGTTGTTCAGAGATAAGATCGCATGAAGAATGCTCTTACGAACCTTCAGCAAATCACCAATTAGATTAATAATTCTCTACGGCGACTTGCTGAAGGATAGATGTTGACTCCACCACAGCACGAATGTCCTAGAGATCTTCTTGCTCGACGACCTGATAGAGGAATTTAGATCTAAGAGGCAAGAAAGTGCGACCAACCCAGAACCTAGCAGGAGCGTCATACAGATCGTACCTCTAATAGGAAAGGCAAGGTCACGAACTTGCCCCAAGAATCTGGCACTGGGAGTTCGAGCACAGATCATGATAGTGGACAATCTTCTCGAAAAGCTACTGTGAACCATAAGCAACTGAGCAACGTGCAAAATTATCAGTCGAGGAATATCTTTAAAAGGATAAGCAAAGAGTCGAGGCAGAATTCTGTTGACCTTAGACAACATCTAGAACAACGACGTCAAAGAGGTAGTCATGAGTGATCTGAATTGCATCATAACGACCGAACATCATCTCATCGTACTATTTCAGGGGAATTTTCACAAAGGTCACGGCAGACTCTGCCTGATCAATCTGCCTTATGTTGTGATAACAATGACCAAAGGCCACCCTTGCCACAAGTAAGAGATAATACCTTTTCTCTAAACATCGATGTTTATAATTTGAGGATTGCATTATATGCATTTACTGGCTGGGATGATGAGCTCACTGATGGTTATTATCAATCGTCATTCAATAAGGAGATTTGAGCTGTTGCATTACCTGTTAGATTTAAACCTCCCACCATGAATACTTTTGATGGAAAAACCAGTCCGCAGGACTATATGGATCATTTCAATGACCTAATAGAACTCCACGAGGTCGATGATCTTACACGTTATAGGTGCTTTGCTATAATTCTCACAAATGCAGTGAAGAAGTGGATCCGAGAACTTAAGCCTAGTTCAATCTCATTTTAGTAACAACTTCAGACCGCATTCTTGAGACAATTTTAGGCCACGAAGAACTTTATTATTCCACTAATCAGTCTACCTACTATTCGATAAGACTTTGCAATCTTACCTATATCGCTTTACCTCAGGAATGACGAAAGTCAAAAGCCCACCTGAAGAGGGAGTTTTGACTCTAGTAATGGCTGAGGTGCAACCAGAGACTAAACTCTAGGAGGAGTTGCTAGAGCGAGAATATAGAACTCTTGAAAACTTCTATCAGAGAGTTGGTCGACATATAAAAATGGAATCTTCACACGAAAATCTTCATAAAATGAAGAAGGAAGGAGGAAAAGATGCGACCAAAAACACGATCACAACCAATAGCAATAACAAGAAGTCGAAGAAGAGGAAGAATGAGCAACCAACTGAAAAATAGCCTGAGTAAAAGAAACAAGAGATTCCAAGAGCACCTCTGAGATTTAACAATTATACCAGGCAGAATGCACTCATAGACTATATTTATGCGACCATAAATCTATAGGAGCAATATCGTCAACCAGAGCCGATAAAATGGAATAGAGCAAGATGTGATCCCAACAAGTTTTGCCGATATCACAATGATATTGGATACGACACCAATAACTATTATACCCTAAAAAATGAGATCAAAAAATTAACTAAATAAAGGCAACTACGGCAGTATACCAGGAAAAACAATGAAAGGAGAGAAAAAACTCAGCATCGACCTCTAGAAACTTAGTACGAAGTACGAACAATCTTCAGAGATCCATATGTTGTTGGAGACTCGAAGAGGGCACAAGAAAGATGCACGAGAAGCTCAGCAACAACCATTCACTAATGTTATGCACCTCAAGTAGTGACCACAGAAGCTTCAATGGGTACCAGACATGGATATCACCTTTACAAGGTACGATGCGAGGGAGGTCCATTACCCAAATACTAATGCACTTGTCATTAAGATCAACTGTGGGAGCACACAACTATAGCGAGTATTAGTTGATAATGGGAGTATTGTAGACATCTTATACTATGATGCCTTCAAAAAGATAGGGTTGAATGATAAAGATTTAAAACCCGATATCACTCCACTTTATGGATTCATTGGCAACAGTACAATACCGAGGGGCATGATTGAACTAATGGTGAATGTTGGAATTTATCCTAGAGTTTCGACAATAATAACTCAATTTTTAGTAGTAGATTACCCTTCTGCATTCAATGCTATACTGGAAAGACCAACCTTAAGGTAACTTCGAGCTGTTACTTCAATTTATCATCTTGCCATGAAATTCCTAACCCAACATAGAGTAAGTGAAGTGCAAGGCAACTAGTATAATGCCCAAACTTGTTATAACAATTCTTTAAAGCTCGTAACGAAAGAGATAATACCTCACACTATGATGGTCTAGCTACCTAAAGAAATGTTAGGTGAAACATCAACTGAAGACCTTGACCCTCGAGAGATCGATGGAAAGGTCAAGACTAGACCCATAGAAGACTTGGAAGATTTGTTAATCGACGAGTGTTCAAAGGTGTTAAAAGTTGGAATGAAGCTTCAAGAGCTCGTGCAAGCTGAATTAGTTGCTTTTTTGAAGTCAAACTTGGATGTCTTCACATAGCAACATTCAGATATGGTGAGAATTGATCCGAACATTATGTGACATCGCCTCAATATTGATAAAACAAAGAAACTCGTGCGGCAAAAAAAAAAGTGCAATGGATCTAGAACACCATGTCACATTCAAAGAAGATATGGAAAAGCTACTTGAAATCGGATTCATTAGGGAGTCTTTGTACTAGAACTAGCTTGCAAACCTAGTTTTGGTAAAGAAACCAAACAAAAAGTGGAGAAAGTGCATCGATTTCACCGATCTCAACAAAGCATGCCTAAAGGATAGCTTTCCACTTCCAAAAATTGATCAGCTTATAGATACGATATTAAGGCATGAATTACTAAGTTTTATGGACGCGTATTCTGGATAAAATCGAATCCCCACGTACGAGCTAGATGAGGAGCATACCTCGTTCATCACTGATCGAGGATTATATTGCTATAAGAAGATACCATTCGAACTCATTAACGTAGGAGCAACATATCAGCATCTTGTCGACATGATGTTGACAAAACAGATTAGCAAGACAATGGACGTATACATTGATGACATGTTAGTGAAGTCAAAGAAAGCTAAAGATCACGTCAAGCATCTTGATGAGATATTCAAAATTCTTCGGAGAAATCAGATGTGGCTGAACCCCCAAAAAAATGCGCATTTAGAGTAGGATCAGGGAAGTTCCTAGGGTTTATGGTAAATCAGTGAGGTATCGAAGCAAATCCTCAAAAGATCCAAGCGTTAATTTATATGCAATTACCTCGCAAACCCAACGATATGCAGAGCCTGACAGGAAAAATGGCCTCACTAGGCTAATTCGTATCAAGATCAACTGACAAATACCAACTATTCTTCGAGGTGTTGAAAGGTTCAAAGAAGTTCGAGTGAATGGAGAAGTGCAAACCGGCATTTCGAGAGTTGAAAAAACACTTAAGTTCTCATCCACTCCTGTCGAAGCCAAATCCAGAGAGAAAATTGTATTTATACCTTGCGGTTTCCAAAAATACGACGAGTGTTGTGTTAATTTGAGAAGAAGAGAATATACAACAATATGCATATTATGTGAGCAAAAGACTCCTCGATACTAAGACAAGATATTCGGAGATAGAGTAGTTGGCACTAGCACTTGTCATTGCTTCTAGAAAGCTTCGACCTTACTTTTACACTCATTCTATTGAAGTTTTCACGAATTTTCCATTAAAGTAGGTTTTGTAAAAATCCGAAGCATCAGGACAATTACTCAAGTGAGTGGTCAAGATGAACCAATTCGACTTCAATTTTTGACCTCACACTATTATTAAAGGTCGAGCTTTTGTAGATTTTATTACAGAGTTCACTTATGATGTCGATCTTCTCACAGCAAAATCAAAAAACCTGCTATGGATTTCTCAAAATTATAGAAACTCTACGTCGATGGATCGTCAAACGAGAATAGAGCTAGTGTGAGTTTGATGCTAATCAGTCCAGAAGAGCATAATATTCATTATACACTTTGCTTCTGATTTCCCACATCGAATAATGAGATAGAATACGAGGCATTGATAGTTGGACTCAGGCTCGCACAAGAAATGAAGGTCGAGATGATTGAGATATACAGTAACTCCCAGTTGGTCATTTGTCAAGTGATTGGTGATTAACAAGCTAGAGGAGGAAGAATGTTGGCTTATTTATAGGAAGTACATAAACTGTTCTCAATATTTACTACTTATAGCATTCAAATTCTTCCTCACACTAAGAATATTCAGGTAGATGCTCTAGTCAAGCTTACCTCGACGAAAGATACAAAATTGCTAAATATGGTTCCTATCAAATTCCTCACAAAGCTAAGTATCGAAGTAGAGCCCCAAGTAACCATGCTAGTTTATCAGAAGCCTTCATGGATGGATTCTATAATGAAGTATCTACAAGATGGTGATATTCCTCAGAATAAAAACGATGCAAAACGACTTCGAATAAAGGCAGCTTACAATATCATTTATGATGGGAAGCCTTATCGAAGGATTTTTAGCTCACCATTATTATTATGTGTTAATGAAGAAAAAATACACTACATTATGAGGGAAATTCATGAAGGGATATGCAGAAATCATTATAGGGGGTAGGTACTTGTGAACAAAGCTCTCAGACAAGAATATTTTTCGCCTACTATGAAGAAGGATGCAATGGAATTTGCCAAGAGATGCAACAAATGTCAGCGGTTTACAACCGTTCCTAGAACGCCACCTACTCCTCTTACTTTGATGAGTAGTCCATGGCCATTCACAGTATGGAGAATTGATATTATTGGAATGCTCTTATTAGTGCAAGATAGATTAAAGTATGTAGTAGTCGCAGTTGATTATTTCACTAAGTGGACATAAGCTGAAGCTTTAAGTACCATTTCCACAGAAAAGATGATAGATGTTGTTTAGAAGTCTATAATCTATCGTTATAGTATACCAAATAATATAGTTTCTAATAGTGGGAAGTAATTCGATTGGGATGAATTCCATAACTTCTGTGATAAATTAGGTATTAAGAAAAGCTTATCCATTATTGTTCATCCACAAGCTAGTAGTCAGGTCGAAGCTATAAATAAAGTACTTAAACAGAATCTAAAGACGAAGTTAGAAGAACACAAGGGAGCTTGGCCAAACATACTTCTGAAAGTATTATAGGCTTATCACACCACTCAACAAACTATTATTAGAGAAAGTCCATTCTCTCTAGCATATGGATATAAAGCAATGGTGCCAATTGAAATTAGTGCGAGCTCCTTACGATGATCTAATTATGAGCAAGATCAGAACAATGCATTCATGAGAATTAACCTCGATCTTCTTGAAGAAAGACGCGAGCAGTCTCAACTATGGATTGCATTATACCAACAACGCACTGCTTGATATTATAATTCTAAAGTCAAAAATAGACAATTTGAAGTTGGTGACCTTGTTCTTTGACAAGTTCTCCCTAATACTAAAGAGGCACGGTATTGGTGTATTTAGAACTTCTTAGGAAGGATCATATATTACTAATACTGTCATTCGACCTGAGATGGATAAACTAGCTCGCACTAGAGGACAAAAGATCGAGCACACTTGGAATGCAGAATAACTTCGTTGTTATTATCAATTACTCTTCATATATATCTTCATATAGCTTCAAAGGTATGGGGGCATCTTGTTATTCATGTTTCGAATTCATCAACAAAGACATCATTTCTTTGATTTATTATCTTATTATTTCTTTATATTGGTTCATCTTTTATAGTTTTATGATCCTCTTCGAATATCATAAAACTTGGGAGGTAGTGGGATTAGATTACGTAATCTCCTACTTGCTTCCTAGAAGACTATGTAAATGTTCATTTAAAGGAGTTGGAATTTTGGATTGCTAAATTTCTAAAATTTCTTTAAATATTAGGATTTTCTCATTGCTTCATGCATTAACATGTCGTATTATATGATATCACTGCTTAAATAAAAAAGTAACTAAGCAAAACGTCCATAGTTCGATATAATATATTGCTATAAATCCTATTTTTCCATGGAACTTTTGAAAACAATATTGAGTACGCATCACTCATACTCATTTTTCTTAAGTGACCTAACCTATTCTAATACTTAAAACCTATTTTAAGTTATTTGAATTCAAATTGCAATAGCGTACTGATCAGTCACTTAGTACTTGACTACTTGGTTAAATTATGTATCTTTACATTATTTTGAGATGTGTTTTAATTATTTTGCAGGAATAAAAATTCCATAAGAAAAACTTCATAAATTAAATCCTGCACCCGTGTGTGAACAAAATATTACAAAAATAAACAGGCAAAGCTCTCATTTGTCTAAAATTTGGTTTAAAAAGAAATAACAAAAAAAAGGTCCTTATTCAGCATGTGCACCAGTCCTAGCAGCATTGTCTTCTGCGACTTCATCCCCCTTCTAGCTCCTAACAAGTTCGACCACATCTTCACCTAGGAAGCAAAAGTCAAACTCCAGATGCTCGCAAAAAATATTATAGATAATGGTCGATGAGGCAATATCAGTAGCTTTTTCTTTGAGCTCTTTGCTTTCAATGGCCTTGAACTCTTCAACAGCTTTGCGACCTGCCTCCTTCAAAACATCCAACTCTTGGAAAATAGTCCTCTCAAGCTTTTGTCTTCTCCTCAACTTCTCTTTTTCCAGCTTCTCCTTGACCAGAGCCTCATGCAGCTATTTCTTCTCCAACTTGAAGGTGTTTTTCTCATCCTCACTAGTCTTTTTCAGGTCCTCACATGCTTGGGCCATTTTTTTGACCTTTTTTTCCATTTTTTATGCATTTGAGGACCGGATCATACATTAGTACAGTAGCTGCAGTGGTCAAAAATATAACAGTGGTGTTAATAAAAGAAAAGTGTCGCATATATAAATAGAAGAGAGAAAACTTACATTAGTCAGCATTCGCATTGTAACACTAAATACGACCTTTGCTGGTCTTTGCTTCATACTCTCTCAGCCTTCTTCGGAGGTGATGGGATCAATGAAGGTATGCTTAGACCTACCTTTTTGGCAATTGACGAAGGACTATGAGAAACTCTTCATTCTTATTAGTCTGGCTCAGTCCCCTGGAGGAAAAAACTAGTTCTTTGTCTAAGGGCTCGGTATGGCTCACAATTTCTGCCAGTTGTAAATAAGGAGAGCTTTAAAGGATATCCTCAAAAGAAACTTTTCTTTTCTAAGAAGAGTCGACCTCCATTTTCCCTTGGAGGCTGGAGGAGTGCTTTATGGGGTCTTCGACTTTGATTGAGAACCTAACGTAGAAGAAGGAGCTCGCATGCTGCTATCGATTGTCATATCTACATAATAAGATAAGCTAGGATGCAAGGTTCATAATGTAACAAGGAGAAGGAATAGTAGAGAATTGACCTTCTGCATACAGCTGAGAGGCTAGTGGAGAAAAAGCAACCAGAGATGATGGTTCTTGAATAATAGCTGAGGCATGTGCTTTTCATTTCATAGATTTAGAAGATGAGGCATCTACTCCCTTTTGTTTTTTTTTTTTTCTGTTTCCTTCAAGTTGGAGGGTTTAGTTAGATGATTGGCAGATGTAGGGAGAGTAGAGCCCTTGAAACAGCCCGTAAGTAATTAAGTTTTCAGTTGTCCCGAGCTTCTTCCAATCAAATTCTTCAACTAGAAGGTCGTTTATTTTGTAAACTCGGGCAAGCTACTCTTAATTGAGTCTTGGGCATTCTTTATTACCCATGATAATAAGCAAATATGATTAGATAAAGAAGAACATATAATACATTAAAAAGGGAGTTATAGCTAAAGCAACCTACTAAGGTTTTGGAAGAACCCATTATCCGTATAATCAACTTGGAAAAATGTATTTTTCCATTTTCCCAAATTGTTGCTAACCCCATGTATTGTCTTGATCACTTGATTCGACCACTTACTTATATAAAAAAAAGCTAAAGTCAAAAGGGTTTGATTTAACTTAGTAAAACAAAGTGAACTCCTTGGGTGTGAAGGTTCCTAGACCTAGTTTATGGTATAATATGTACAAACCTACTATATATCTATAAGTATTTGTGATTATTTGAAAAGGAACTACACTGTAGTAGTCGACTATCGACTTGATATACAGATGTAGTAGGATATGAATGTCGTATCTAAGAATTATGTTAGATAAGGAAGCCGTGCCACGAGGAAGCATATTTAGTCGACTGAATTCTGTTGGAAGGTAAAAAGGCACATTGAGTTTGTAGTCGCATACAATTTTCTTAAGTTTGTTTGTAGTGCAGCACGCCTTTATATCAGTGCATGACCAGTCACACTGCATATAACTGTAGCTCATGGAGAATGCTGGTGCATTCCTAACGTGATGAGGCCATTGGTCTTAAGGAAGATTGCCAATCTGAGGACTACTCTACCTAGTCCTGGTTATTTCTATCTCGGGCTGCTGTGCTAAGTAATTGTTGAGATCTATCAAACTAATGCTCACAGTATATAATGATGACTCTTCTGAGAACGCATTTCCCTCCCTAAGTTCTTCATTACTAGACATCTAAAAGTGAAACATGGGACGTATTTAATCCTATATGAGCATTGGTCTACATGTACATTTATAATTTGTATGTATGAAACTAACCTAAGTATGACCTAGACATTAGCGTGCTATTTTTGTCTATTGTTGCACATGTACTTGCTATGTGCGAGCAATTTAGGGGCAAAGACGCCGACATCTATTCATTTATCTATCTATTCTTCTATGATTTGATCAAATTCTTTTAAATCAATCTATGGATTCATCTATATATGATAGATTTCTATCCTAAAGGTTCGAACAAACAGATTCGTCAGTCGATTCATCAAATTAACGTCTATTACTCGACTTGAACTAAATATACAATCCTAAATCTAGTTTTATAGTTTTCGATCTAAAGACCTAAAGGCTTGTAATCTCAGATCCTATTATGGGTTTTATCTAATCTTTTTTTTTTTTTTTGCATACCTAAATCTGGCTTTCAACGTTGAGTTGAGTCAAGTTCACGATTCTGGGTAAACAGTATCAGTTTAGTGAACCATTAAACTTATAGTTCTATCAGTTTGTTCAATTCAAAGAAAAGTTCAAAGACAGCATTAATTCAAGTTTCAAGCATGAAATTTTTACAATTTTTTATATAGTGTATGGTGTATGCCTTTGAAAATTCAAAAAAAAAATGGTGATAAAAATGGGAGACTAACCTTCTGTGAAGTTCAGGAAAGATTGTTAGAAATTTGAGACTCTGCTCAGAAAAGGCCGGATACTTGAACAATGAGGAAAAAGACTCTTGAGGTTTGTCGGAAGACATTTTTGGCGTTTTTAAAGAATTTCTAGAATTAGAAAGCTTGAGGAAAATTTCAGGTTCTGGAAATGAGGATGAAAGAGAATGGGTCTCTTTATATATTCAGAGCTTCAATGAATTTAGGCTATAGATTGATGAAGTTAATTCTTAGATCTAATGGCCTAAATTAAACAGGAGGATTAATTTTGAAAATCAAGGTAATTAATTTTGAAATGCAAAAAGATTTTGATTTGAAACATCAGCTTACATCATCATGTCTACTCGAGGAATGAAAGAGTTTTTTCGAGTCTCACTAAAACCTAAGGTAGAAAATGACACATGGATGCAACTGTTAGAGAAGTGGATATGCATGATTTTAAAAAGATATGATTCGAGATTTTGTAACCCTCATAAGATTTTGAGATGACCTTGTCAACATCGCACTCTTATGCTCGCACTTGTCAGAGCAGGAAGCTCAATTCAGCCCTAAAGGACTGATGGAACTGGGGGCCAATTGTTGTGTGATCTTAAATCTATACATTGGTCAATAATAAAGAAGAAAAGTCAACGATTAGGGAGAATGTGCCAAGCCGAAGAACAATAACAACTGATAGTGCGACCTGCACCATATAATTAAATGTACGACCATCAAAAAGGGAAATTAATTCAAGCTTTTTCAAATGGGTAACCCGTGAGGAAAGGGAAATAAGCTTCTGGGTATACATTAAGTAATTAATTATTCTATTTAAGCTATTAAGCAATTTTGTTTTGTTACCTGAAATTTTATTTTTTTGATTATGTACTTTCCCATTTGCATAATTAGAAAACCTAAAGCCACCTTCACCTATATAAAGGGGGCTTAATGTTACGTCCTACTCATTTGGCTCCCCAAAATCTAAATGTTACTGCTCATGACTCTAAGATCCTCTATATATACTGCTCACTCGAAAGGATAGAGAAAGACCCTAGAATGTGATAGACACTTCTAGAATAATCAAGAGAGATCTTGGTCATGCTAGAAGACTCTAGATAGCACTACTAAGTCCTAGAAGGATCTAGACAAGGCCGGATGGTGCTAGATGCGTTGGACGGTCCTAGAAGCTCCTAAAATGACTTGGAATAGCCAAGATGGTGGGTGTACCTCTTAGAAGGATCTAGGCCATGCTTGTTCTAGATTTCTCTATGTAAATATCTTTGTAGATAGTACCACTTTATTTGAGAATTTTCTAGACCCTTTGTAAGATCATACCACTTGCACATTCATAACCCTTGATTGGTTTAGACTTTGCCTCTATAAATGACTCATTGGGTTCACTTGTACACAAGTCTCATTTGTGAAAGTCGTAAGCATTCTAATAGTAATACAAAGCTATTCACTCAAACTCTTTTATCATTACCACTTTGTCTCAAGGCTTACTCTAAGTCCCTTTCTTGAATGTTGGTAGGCTGACTTAGTGCGACGGACTGTGCTAAGTGCTACACAATTATCTAGTTTGAGGCTAGGGTCGTGATGAAGGAAAGAAAGGTACTACCCATGGCAAGTCGAGGGACGTGGTGACTAGCTTGGAGGCTAGAGTGTCCCGACTACAGTCCAACTTGGGCATATTGGGCAAACGTGTAGACGATCTAGATGGCCGTTACAATGGTTTGGAGACTGAGGATGCGGAGATCCACAGCTGCATCAAAGATGTGCTTGAAGAGCTAGAGGCCGACTTAAGGCACGAGATTGAGTCTCTTCATTCAGAGATTGCCAAGGTATGAGATTTCTTCCAAAGAGAACTCACAAATGTTTTACTTAGAGAAGATGAGATGAGTGGTGATCTTACTTTGTGCAAGCGAGCGGTGGCCACGGGGGTAACCACCACAATAACCATTGAGGCAAAAAAGGTTGAGGTGTCTAAACCAAAGACCTTAAATAGTACTCACAATGCTAGGGAAGTTGAGAACTTCCTATGGGGACTTGAGCAATACTTTGAGGCTACCGGTGTGACGGACGATACCGGTAAAATTCGTAATGCTACTTTGTATCTAACTGATATCGCTATGCTATAGTGGAGACAGAGACACTGGGAGATGAAATGAGGGGTGTGCACTATACCCACCTTTGATGACTTCAAGAGGGAGCTAAAGAGGCAATTCTTCCCTGAGAATGACAAAGAGGAGGCGAGAGGTCGTCTTCACTGCCTCAAATAATCCAGCACTATTAGAGACTACGTGAATGAGTTTACCACACTCTTGCTCGATGTCCCTAACACTTCAGATAAAGATGCCTTATTCTTATTCATGGATGGTCTTCAGAATTGGGACAAGTTAGAGCTTAAGCATCGTGGTGTCCAGGACTTGGCCAATGCTATTACAGTAGCCAAGAATCTTGTTGATTACTCTACTAACAAAGACCCTTCTAAGGCCAAAGACAAGAAGGGTAATGGAGCAAAGAGTGGGGGAGAGCAAACAAAATGAGGAAAATGAAACAAAGATAGTTCCTCTGACAAGCACAAAGACAAGGGCAAGGAGAAGGAAGACCTCAACTTCTCTAAGCTAAGAGTCAAGTGTTTCCTTTGTGATTGGCCATATTGGGCACGCGAGTATCCCAAGAAAAAAGCTCTCAGAGACTTAATGTAACACCCCCTAGTTTAACCATATTATCATATACAGTCAAACTATAAAGTATTATTCTTTCTTAAACATTATCTTTTGTTTTGATAAAAAGGTGGGCAATTTTTTTTTTTTTGAACTTTCTAGAACTTTAGGACAAAAGCAACTGCATGGTATTTCTTGTTAAAAGTGTCTTTACAAAATGTACACTCAAAAGAGGTTTTCACCAGTCGATTTTGCCATCAGCAGTAATATTTACATTACACCAAAATATCTCGAAACAAAAAAATGTCGCCCACAGGTCAAGCTCATCTACATCTGTATGATCACGGCGACAAAAAGGCAAGCCAGGCAACTAGCTAGTCAACACCAAAATATGCCTCCTCATCTGCATCACAAGACTAAAATGAGCTAAAGCTCAGTAAGTAAAACTATGCATGCTTATGTATGCTTTAAAATCTCGTAAA